>CAEFZY010043455.1:0-115783 GCA_903066815.1 Brachyrhaphis roseni
AAAACTTCCTTTTATGTCATCACAAATCTCAGTTTTACCACTAACAACGTAATACCTCAAAGTATATAAAATCTCTTCAAAACTATACATACTTCTAGTGTTTTTTTTTTCCTTCAATTTGGAATGTTCAACCACAAACCTCAATGTATCTCTTCTGGATTTCATGTGGAATGGCAACATAAAGCAGCTCATAAATGTGAAATACAGGGAAAATTAATCATGCTTTTGAAAATGTTTACATACAAATATGTAAAAAAGTGTAGTGTGCATTTGTATTTAGCTGACTTCACTTCTTTGCCACTACAATAGTGCAACAAGCAAACTTCAGAAGTTATCTTGAGTAAACGAACAACATCGTGGAGTTCAAAGAACACAGCAAACAGTCTATACAGTCCTGGACAGGTTCAAAGACAGGCCATGTTATAAACCAATACGCCAAAATGTTATCATCTTACAGAAGACTACTCAATCCGTCGTCTGACAATGGAAAGAAAACCAAGAAATGACCAGAGAATAGCCAAAAACTGAAAATTATTAGACAATATAGTTTAACACTTCACACTCTTGTTGCCTTCAAAGAGAGACAAGAAAATTATTAGTGAAAGAAAACCAAATGCAGCCACAACAGCAGTTTGCCAGAAACAATTTCAGTACACTGCAAACATGCACTGTTTGCAGTGTACAAGAAGGTGGTCAGGTTTAAATGAAAAATGCCAAATACAAGACACCACACATCACCCGGAGAATGCTATCCCTACATGGTGGTGGCAACATCATGCTGTGGGTTCAAACTGGTTAGAGCTGATGTGAAGATGGATGGAGTTAAATACAAGGCGATAAATGACTGGCAAACATTTGAGGTAGCGGAGGAGGTTCGTCTTCCAAACAATCCTAAACATACAGCCAGACCTACAATGGTATTCTTAGATCAAAACTTATTCTAGTGTTAGAATGGTCTAGTGAAAGTCTAGACTTTAATCCATTTGATAGTTTTCTTGTTGTAATACTAGGTCTTTTTTTTCATGCAAACTGAATGAGCCTGGGCTAGTTAGCAAAGAAGACTGGACAAAAACCTAAGTTTCTAGATGTCCAGAACTAACAGAGACATAAGAATTGCAGATGGAACTGTTCTGCAGTAAAATGTGGTTCTACAAATTTCTGACTCAGAAGGCCTAAATGGAAATACATCCTGCAACTTTTTGTTTATAAAATGTTTTCTTTCCACTACACATTTGTGGATTTCTTGTATTGGTTTATCACATGAAATCTCAAAAAAACACACTGTTTATGGCTGTACCTGGATAAAATGTGTACAAATCCAGAGGCATTCCTCCATTAGTTCTGTATCTTTGCTAGATTGTCAAGGCAAAAAAAAAGAAGAAACAAAATAACATTCTCTCGTTGGTGTCCTTTCTCTATGCTTCACCAGTCTCCAGACCACACAGCTCTGGCATTTGCAGGGCCCATCCAGTAGCAGAAATGCAGAAGGAAAGGTTGTGAACAAAGGAGCATGAGCCCGTCATAGACAAATGACCAAGCCTAAGAAGGTTAATGCCGACCATGTGTGGGACAGCAAGCCGCAGGAGGCCAGCGTCTTTGCAAAAAGCACGTCGCAGACACCCCGGCAGGCGTGCAAGGCTCTACCCGCTGATTAATGCCATACTTTGGCTAATTACCTCCTCAGCGGACGTTAGTTTTAATGACACGAGTCATCAGAATACGTCAGTATGGATGGATGGTCGGCTGGAAGAAGGGAGGGGGGAGAAAAGAGGAGAAAAACAGGAGAGAAATCAGTGTATCGGAGCGTCAGAGAAAGCCATCGAATGCACCTTCCCACCCCATTAGGTCGATTCTAGCGAGCCAGCCACTGTACCGTCCATATCTGAATAATAACTGCCGCTAAGTTGCAACCCTCTCACCCCGCCGCATTTTTCCTCAGCCCACCAGACCAGCAACATCTGGGTCCATTTGGTACCCTGTGATGCTTTCAGTCAAACTCCAATTTACTCTAAAATGAATGGTCTTCACATTAACAAGAGTCTAAAACGCCTCAATCTCAGTGAATACCCTGCTCTCCTGCAACAGTTGGTATTAATGCTACAAACCAACACAGCCCATCGGATTGGACGGCGGCATCAAGCAGCTGACCCACCCATCTGATGAGCAACAAGCACCTGATTGGCTCTGTGCACTGTCCCAAAGTGTGGTCGTTCAAGCCCCAATGAAAGAAGTGAACTCTGATGGCAAAGCTAATTTGGATATTCTGTCAACCGTGAAATATGGAAGAGAGTTACTAAATTAGCAATTAATCCCACTGAGATACCATGTACCTGAAAGGAACTTAGATGGAGGAAGGAAAAAAGAACAGAGTAGATAAAGGGTAGAATTTCCATTTTAACTTTCAGTTCTGCAAAAAGTTTTGAGATGCACTATGATGACAGATATTTATACACAGCCAAGGCTTAGGTTTGACATTTTCCCTTGAAGGTTCCCATTAATTGCCAGAGGTTTCCTTTAACCTCTTTCTCAGAGGTTAAGTATTGTTGTGCAGGTCAGAAGCACTCCCTTCAAAATTTTATACATTTTTGCCATTCATCTGTCTAATTATATTCAATATCACTGTCAGTGTAAATTGTACAGCATTCTAATAAAAGAGAGTGGAGGTAATGGGACCTTGAATTTGTGTCGATTTTTGTTCTGAAGTGTGACACTGAGACTCATTCAGGCCTCAGAAAAGGGATTAAAAAAGGAATGAGATGGAAAGGGGTTGCCCACGTCTCTCTGCTCTGTTTGCAAAGTGAGAGAAAAGGGTTCATCCCAGTGCCACAGACAACAAGTGCATGTTTTAAGTGTCTGGCATTGTGACATGTGGCTGAAGAAATGGCTCTGCAGCCCTTTCTTGTATCTCTTCAGGGATACGGATAAAAAGGAAAGGGATGTATGTGACTAGATTTTTATTCCTCCTAGTGCTCACAAATATTGGTAGACAATCGAAACAATAAAGGTATTTTTAACCCCATTTCCTTTCGAGTTGCAGCCTTGCTAAAAATGAGTCAAGGCACCTTAAAATTCCGAGGTGTTTTTCTCACACACCTCGAAACGGCTCAGAATCACTCTGTAAGCAAGTTGAATTCAAACACAAGGTTTACCATTTTAAAACCTCCAAAAACTGCTGTTAAAAGCATGGGGTGGTTTCTTCATAACTCCAACTTAGCATATTTTGCAAAAATACAAAAATCACAATTCCTCAAATTGGTGCTTTATTTTTTATCTTTTCCCTCGTTTACTTCTCTGGCAGCCTTTTCCAGTTTTTGTGACTATATGTAAAATAACAGAGAGCACAATTTAATTCTGTAGATGAGCATTTGAAATTGTATATATTATAATTGTTAGATTATAATATATAATGTAAAATAAGATTATTCCACTCAAATGGCAGAAGATGGGGACAACACATACAGAAGTTGGCAGCTGCAGCAGTGCTACTTTTGTCCTTGGTGATAAGTTAGACTAGTATTAAACTATTTTAATATCAATTTGCGCAAGACTGCCCCTGTCCTCTTTATTTAAATTAAAGCCGCTGAATAATCTCTTTCATCTACTCTATGTGTGTACAAGCCTGTGCACACACGCCCCACACACAGACGCACCCTTTCACACACTAATAACTAGCAATCATGATAATCTATAACTGCACTCCAACCGAGTCCCTGGACAGGCATTACAGTCATGTTGCGGGCCAATAAATAACAGTCCAAATAAAGCGCCTGTCCATTCTCACACCCTGTGTGTATGCAAAATAGGTCAATAACACCATCCTGGAGGTCACTGCCAGACTGTTGGATCTGTTATCGACTGTACTGCAATTCCAAAGGAATTAAGCTTTGTCACAATTCATCGTCGTTGCCGCCTTTGGGTCTTTGAGGGGAAATAAAAGGGAGACTTCCTGGTCTTTGAGGGGGGAAAAAGGGAGGCTTCTGTGGGAATGACAAAACTCATCTGTCTCACAAGGTTGTGAATGTCTGTTGTGTTACTGCTTTGCTTTCAGTGATCTGAATGAAAACAGAAAAGAAGCTGGTATGGTGTGTCTGCTGGCTCAAATTTCTTCCAGTTTGGCTTTTAGATATTTGTCAACAATGGCATATTTGAGAAATCATTACAATTATTATTATTAGGATTCCTCGAATGATTTGATTATGAAAATTCCTCTAGAAAAATGTATCTGCCTCGAAGCTTCACTAAATTCTGTTTTATCATGTAGCGCACCGTGTTCCGGACGGATCATTATTTGTGGAGGGCAGCGCTCTTACTTCCGCTTATGAGTTGTTGTGAAGTGCTAGCAGCATAGGGTTGAATTGTGCTGCGTTTTGCCAGGGCTTGGGGGACAAATTAGGATTGTAGAAGTTTGAAGTGCGATGGTTGGACTACAACAGCTTTTCTGGCGTCGGAATTGCGGCGTCACAGTTTTGGAGCGAACGGTAGGACAGAGAGAGAGAGAGAGATCCGATTCCTCGGATAATCATAAAAATGTTCTCTATAGAGTACTCGACTAAAATATTCTTTTACATCAACCCTAATTATTATCATCATCAATATTTTTCCATCTTCTGACTTATTTTACTAAATACCAAATAATGCTGTAGTATAACACAAAATCTTATGTTATGTTGCTCCGTCTCTGCACTGAAAGGCAAGGCAAGTTTCCGGAATGCAGAAAAACACATTTAAAGGGCATTACATTCAGTTGTTTATGCGGTGTGTGTCTGTGTCGATCTGTTTCTAAAACAGCCATGCACATAGGAAGATAAAGCCACAACACCCAGAAACAACCCATGCATGTAAACTCCAACTGATTCCCTGCAACTTCTTGTTGCAGGGAATCAACTGCAACAACTGCTTTGTCACAATTTATCGTCGTTGCCGCCTTTGGGTCTTTGAGGGGAATCAACTGCAGGCCCAAATGGAAAATTGTTCATTTAAAACATATAAAGAGACATCATAAACATGACTTGCGTTCATTTTGACCTATACAAAATAGAATAATGCTTTCAATCCTTATTTGAAGAAATCAACAAGATCTACTTGTTGAATCGGTACTGCTACTCAGGAAGTACTGATTCCAAGCTGATGGCCACAGAAAGTAAAGACTACATCCCGTTGTACTGATACAGGACGGCAATGTGGGTAGTACCTGGCCAGCAACTCTGAAATATATTTAACACTTAAGAATATGAAAAAAAACAACTTGAAAACAAAAGATTTTGGGACACCAAGCCACAAGCATCATCAACTCCTTCAGCATTTTGCTTCTGAAATCTCTCTGATAGCTTCCCAGCAACATCATCTAAGGCCAAACCTATGAGGATGTTTGTCAGTTTAACGTCATCAACAGCTGTCTCCACTGCCAAAAGCTCAAACACGTGGCTCAATGCCCAGCTAGGGAAATGTCCTTTTGGTTTTGTCCTCAGCCTCTCATAATGGTGAGTGATGGCGGGACACAGAGATCCTCAAAGGCAACCATCAGTGTCCATTTAGTGGTCTTTCCAGCTGCATTTAATCTCTAAAATAAACCCATTTTAATTTTCAGTTCCAAACAAAAATCTCTTCTTCTGCATACAAAGAAACCAAAAACAGAAGAGCAGAAGGGAGGTAAGAAACAAGACAGAAAAAGATGTAAAATATGAGGTCATAAGGCTAGAAGAATGCAAGACTGGAATAAGGTCACTAGGATGGAAGAAAAGGAAAGAGAAAGGTAAGAAAAAGAGGATGTGCATAATGAATAAAATAGGAGGCAACAATGACGAAAAAAGTAGGGAAATGAATGGAACTGAACACAGTGCAATCCTAGAAGACAGCCAACAAAAACTTAACTGGGGAAGAGATTCATCTTCCAGTAAGGCAATGGTTCTTAAAATGCAGCCAAAGATACAACAAGATGTTGTAGAACAAGTTATATTCATGCATCAGTCAAAATCCAGGTCTAAATCTAAATAAGAATATGTGACAGATTTGTAGATTTTTGTTGCCTTTCCAATCTGACTGAGTTGTCGTATTTTAGAAAGAAGGATGGCAACATCCCTTTTTTTAACCAGCCCTCCTAATTCTTTAACATACGTAGGTGCAATGCAATATTTGCAGTTGTAGGCATAAGCAAAGAGGAAGCGCAAGTGGTAGCACAAGCAAATGGGATTTAGCCAAAGGGGAAATAACTGCTTATAAAGCAAGCCACGTCGAGACAAATGATTTTAAGGACCCCAATCTTTTTTGTGTGCAATCACCAACTTCTATCAAAGTCTCTTTACAAGTGTCTGTTTGCTGATTCTGCTACTCCACTAAGCCAGTGGCAAACACTGTTAAGAGAAGCTGACAGACAGACTGGAGAAGAGTGTCTGTTGGGTTTTCATACTGTCACTTGAGATCTCTTCCTTCCCATTCTGCAATTCCTCTTTGTCCACTGCTCGACTCGTACCCCCTCCTGGTCTCATCATGATGGCCTAAGCATGAAGGAGCCATCTGTCATTCTGTTCATCCCCACTCGGGTCCTGGGAGCCCGACACTCGCCTCTCACCCGCCTTGCCTGTCATGTCTGCTAGCTGACGGGAAAAGTGACAAGTGGCGACAAACGTCCCCAGCTTGAGTCTGTCAGTAACCCCCCCCCATCTCATAGCTCATTCTATTCATTTCCTTCTAAAGCCATGCACAAACATGTGTCTAAATGTATATAACCATGTATGCAAAAGTCTTGTTGCCGAGGCTATGCAGGCAACCATCAGAAAAGCTCACATTCCATTGATTTTCTCCACTCTGCAGCAGAATGACATTGTGACAGGGGGAAGTGTGAGCAGAAGAAAAGAATAGATGGAGAGAGCCATGGACAGAGTGGTATTCCCCCATCTGACCATCATGAGCAGCATGTCAGACGAGGACGGTAGACAGAGGACTTGACATGGGCCAGCCCACTAGGGGCAGGGTTGACGTGACGGGAAGGGGGTGGGGGGAAGAAGAAAGGGAGGCAGGCGAATAGATAGAAATGAGCAGGTAAAAAAGCGCAGGGCAGAATCCTTCAAAAAGGGAGGGGTGAGATTGTGAACTCTCGGCACTTCAGCTAAGAAAAGAAAGAGAGGGCGCATGAGGCATAATGAGGTGAGGCAGATGGAGAGAAGGAGGCGGAGAAAAAGCCGCTCTTTACAACCCGCGGATCGATCCGGTTACAGTTAGATTAGCCACAGCGGCCTCACCTTCCCTTTAGGCCAGCTCCGAACACACCTCGCCCTTCCTCCTCAGCATTCCCTTCACCCCACTCATAGGGGCCAAAGTGAGAGACGAAGAGAATTTAGTGATAGCGTTTGACTGTCAGCTGAAGTGGCAGTTATAAATTTACTGCAGGATAGCCATTTACTGTGACGGCTGAGGGAATTGAGCGAGTGCAATGCTGGGCGTGGAAGAGGAGATACACAGAAAGAAAGATGAAGCTAGATTGATATTCCAGGGAGGGGTCAGCTTTCCTGATCTTTGCCTCCCATCAGACTCTGTGATAAAAGTGCCACCCACAGGCATGACACCCTTGGTGGGGGATTCTCTCTCTGTCTAAATTTGCGAAATTCTGAGCTTGTAGCTAGCTGAAAAATATTAAGGCAAGGAAACAACTGTGACGTGGCCATTTCACAGCCTGAAGGAATTATTCTTGGTGGATAATTCCTTCAGTTTCTTAAAAGTCAAAGCCTCACTGGGATGGAACAATAGCAGGCAAGCAGTAAGATGTTGGCATTTACAAATACTGTGTGTGTAGTGAAATATGGGGGCCATATTTCAACACCTGTGAGGCTCCACTTGAGCACCCCTGCACACAAATCAGGCACATGTTAGGAGTCTGTTTGAGTCAAGAGCATTCATGTGCATGTGCTTGTTTGTGTTACTTGTGCTCGCATGGCTTGGTTTGTTTGTACCTTTGACACTACTTTATCAATTGCATTCTATGTCGATGATGTTAGTTTCTTTTTAAGATGGCTGAAAACACGTGCATGGGACACAAAAGCCTTCTATCTGGGATAGCTTTTTTTTTTTTCTGTGAAAATAAATACAGTAACACTCCATGATGGAAAATGGAAATGTCCGTCTAAAATTTTATATGACGTAAAAAAGAGATGTTATGCCATCAGCCATGATGTTTCCTTATCCTTAAATAAATAAAAATACCTAAAAGAAAACCAACACTGAGTGTAAGATCTGGGTTGAATGTGTATTCTAAAACTTGCCTGGATGCATGTCCTGTCAAACATTTGGAGCTGAAACAACAAAGACAGGTGCAGCTACTACATTACACAAAGAAGTGTAATTAGAACAGGAAATTTGGTAGAACAAGAGCCAAAAAAAATAAATTTTATATTTAAACACCTGTTTGTTCTCACCTGCATCGCAGTATAGTCCATGCAAATTTCTGTCCACCAGGTGGAAAAGAATAGGTTTTTGTGTCACAAATTCAACCTGCAGCAATTTTGATGTTTACCTGAAAAAGCAACTGATATGTATTACACAACAATAAACTGCATTTAGAATGATGGTTACAATAACAGAGGGAACAATTGCTGGAGGGCAAACATTTGGTTTATTATGCCAGTGCTCACAGGCATGCCTACTATGGATCTCTTAGACGTCACTAATTTCATTAGCTGCTGCAGCAGCAGCAGAGGTTTGTGTGGCATCAACACTTCAGACCCCTGGGCCAGTGACACCCTCCAGCTATTATGTACATGCACCTTTGTGCACGTGCATACATAAAGATAAAACCTACTGCACTTGATCACTCCCTCCCTTTTCTCACTGTCTGTCATATTCCCACTCTCTTCCCTGTCTGCTGGGCTTTGTCTCTCTATGGCTTCCCCTGTGGTAAGTCTCTGCTGGGCATCAAGAGGAGGATTTCTTCTGGGGTTTTCCCTGTTTTCTTGTTTTAGCTCAGTAGAGCTAGAAAGGAGGACATCATGGAGGAAGAGGGGAAAAGATTACAGGCTTAGCTTTGATATTTAGACTCAGCTTTGATTTTCTTTTCCTTCTTCCTAAAAATAGTAAGATTCATTCGGGAGAAGAAGATTGTTACAGGTGATGTGGGTATAGTTAGACATGCATATACAGACAACAATTTAACATAAAAGAGAAATAAATTTCATGTTGCAATCTTTATTTCAGACTTAGGCTAAAAGGCAGACATTGACACAGGACCGCAAGGAAACTTGACATCTAAATACAGTTGCAATATAAACGGTCATTGCCGAACCTCGTTTTTTGTGGTTATGCCTGGTTATGTTTCAAACTTTCCTGTTATGTCACTGTCGGTAAATTTGTAGAAACAAGAGATCATCTTAAAATAAAAAAATGCAACCTACCTACATCCAATCTTAAAAGAGTCAAAACAAGAATCTCAGGTGCCGAGCCAAAGGTACTCACCTTTATGTTGGGAGCCCATTGTATTAGCTCAGACTAGGTACAGCGAATAGAGCGCCCTTTGTGAGACAGAAGTCACTATGACAAGAACCACTTTGGCATTTTAATATTTCAAGATCTTGTTTCACCTTCTGATAAGAGTAATCGTTCATGGATCACAGTCCTTAGGGCATGAGGGGTTTCTGAATGGTTTTAAAATATTAAACAATGAAAATGACTCACTACAAAAACTGTAGCCAACAAATGTCAATCCAGTTGAATGCTGATGAGGGAGTTTAGTGCGATGATATCTAACTCCATCAAAACACAGGGTAAGAGAGATATTTCTGGAAGAGCCGTGTCCAATTATTGCCAATCTAGGCTGTGCTTTATGATATAAGCTAATATGACATGGTGTTGGGGTGTAATTACATGTTGTGGCACAAGATGCTGCAATATTAAACTGCCACTATATTTCTCATCAAAGTGCAGGCTGTCTTGAAAAGCCCTATCATTAGGCTGTCATTATGTGGCTTTATCTGGTAAAATAAATCTAAGCTATTATGATGAGTACTAAGTGTAAGAGTGAAGGATTTATGTTTCACACCCTGCTGTGCTTACATTTAAAACAGCTAACTATAAAAGGAATTTATTTTTTAGTGTCGCCCTGCTGGGTAAAAAACCCCAACAAACTCTAAGATTTAAATAAATCTCTTCTGAAAACACACACAGGGAGGGCTTTCAATAATCTTTCCATAGGACCACCTTAGAATTAGATGAGCATCAAAACAAAATATGAACTTGTCAGACTGCAAGGGGAACTTGTCAGATTATTCCCTTCTTGTCAGAAGGGAATAATCTACACAGATTACAGACTCAGTGTGTGATATGTGCAGCTTTATTTTGTCTGCTGACAAAATAACAAATGGAAAACTTTGCATAATTCACAAATGCAACTTTCAAGGTCCCTGTGGCTTTCAAAAATAACATATCACTGATACTAAATCAACTTATTTTTGACTGAGAAACTTCTCACAGTCAAAGTTGTTTTTAATTCAATCGATAAGTGTTCAGGTATTGATTTTCTTTCCTGCATAACTTCAATTTGTCTCACATTTGCAGCAAATTGCAATTACAATACAAAGCAGACTTGAAAGGCCAAGTTATGTGGCTCTACGACATGCCATTATTGAAGAGTAAACTGAAGCACACTAAAGCAGATCCAATTTAAGACTTCTCTCGGGGCGAGTCTTTTAACGAGTCACCTCCTTCTCTCTGACACTCTCTACAACACTCGTGTCCACAAATCAAATGTAAAGATGTAGGAAGGCATGTCTCCGTCGGCCACAGGGGGTGGGAGAGGGACGGACGATGGCAGCTGAACGTGCGCCGTCTCATTTTTACCACTCAGAAACAAATGACCAGTCCTTCAATTTCCCCGCCCTGCTGCAACGCTGTCCCACCTAATCACTCGTCTGCGGTGAACATGACAGAGCTCTGCCTCGAGTTATGATCGTGGATGATGACACACTTAAAGGGCCGGCAAGGGGAGTTAGCGCTGGGATGGATTGATACATTTGTCGCTTCTCAGAGGAGTCGCGCCGCCCACCCCCCGCCACCAGCTCCCACTTGCAACCACCGGCAATAAATGACAAATGATTTTAACTGTCAACGTTAGAGGCATTTATAATATTGATCTGGCAAGAGTCAATAGCCAGCTCTATGCTCAAGCACTCATAATATTACTTTGAGCAGTGTGCACGCGAGCATAAATACATGGACAGAGGCAGACAGAGCAGTCTGGTACGGTCTCTAAAAGAATAACGCGGGAGAATCAATGGACAGTGGCGCTGCAAGGGGAAAGACTAATCTTACTAAGTAATGAAAATAAACACATTAGGAATGTACAGCGTTAACCGACCTCTGTGCTGACCTCGCTCCATCTTGACACAATTAATCCCTCGTTAGGAGGGTAATTGTTTGCCACTGCTTATATTTATTGTTGATGATTGCGGCGAAGGTGCCCGCTGCGTCTGAGACCAGGGTGAAGCCCGTGAGCAGACCCCTTTCCCCGGACACGCATAACACACCATCTCTCATATGAGGGTGCCGATGATAGCAGAGGAGGTCTGAAAACACTCGTGCCTCAGGTCTGCAGATCGATAAAGAAAGGGAGCAAGCCGGCACACCTGCTAATTGAAATGAATTTAGCGGTGTACAAATAAACGAGTGGACATGTAAGGATCAGACAAGAAGGTTTTTTTCTGTTCCTACTTTCTATGAAAGAGTGAGCGTTGTGGGACAGTCCAGAGGAGAGACGTAATCGCCTATCTTCAGAAGCAACTGAAATAAATCTGACGGAGGTATGAATCCGTCACATCGGAGAGTTCCTGCACAGGCTGGAAAAGTTCAGGAAACGTACAGAATTAAAGTCCACTTATCCATCCTGTATAAACTCAACTTTATCTAGAAATATTGGTATCAGGAAATACTTTGTGTTTTGTACTTGCCCTTGAAAACTGCAAATCTGAAAGTGAAAATGTATTAAATTTTCACTTTAATTGAATTGAACCCAATGTAATAAGAAAAGCATTAATTGGAGGAATATTTGCTCTATGAAATTTCCATTTCAACACTCAGAAGGCTCAAGTTTGATTAACAGCTAAAATACTCCAGTTGTCTGTATCACTCTATTCCAATAGAATATTTGCTCTATTTACTTATTTAACTTCTGCTTCTGTTTCACATCAAATGTTTCACATTTATATATTGCTCTGTGTGTACACAGATTTGCTGAACAGCCATCAAAGCATAGTCAGATCAAAAACATTTAAAAGCAAAAACTTGAGAGTGTATTATATATTTAGCATCCCTTTTTTTCACCAGAATACCAGAAGCATTTAAAACCAAACTGTGAATTTTGTCATCAAACAAAATGCCATGAGTACAATCAAATGACTGACAGCTCTGCTCTCTGTTGGGATAACAGGCATGTTGTCTAAGGTCAACCCCGTAGCCATGCACATGTTCCTCTTTGGAGTTCAACACCGGGGTCCAGCTCTGACAAACATGTGATCTTAACCTCTCTGACAGACAGTGTGTAGCGAGCGTGCCCAGCATGACGCTCAGCGTGCAAAGGAATCCATGAGCAGCAGACTGGGATTAGTCTGGCTGCACGGGAAGGGAGGGGTCATGTGATAGGCGGAGGAGAAAAATGGGAAAACTGAGGGTGTAAAAGTAAAGAAGGAAGACAAGGTGAGCAGCACAGCGGGTATCCTGCTCTATTTGTGTAGGTCATGGGTTCATTTAGTTGAGATGCTTTTTTTTGTCTTGTGTGTGTAGACAATGCTCTTCAAAGAAACATAGTTTTGCAGCAATTATGAACTTAGAAATGTCACTAAAACTTAAAAGTTTTTTTTTATTGAGTTCACCTGTTACAGGCTCTCAAAGTATTTACTTACTTTAAATTAATGAACCGGACCGGATTGAAAAGTACATGTCAAAACCTGTATTGTAAATAGCACTTGATCCCCTCTTACATAATGTCACATTTTGTGAAGAAGGAAGTTGCTTTCAGTAGCTTCTTCTGAGGTTTTGTGTCATTTCCTTCAGTGGTTCTTGATGCAGCGCCACCTCAGGTAAGGGAGGGACAGGTTTTTTAAAAGGTTTGAATCATTTGACACAGTGCAGTGTGAACGCGAACAGCACCAGCTGAAAATGTAGCAAATGTTGCCACTTCGGTTCCCAATTTAACCGGAGTATAAGGTGTGAAAACACCCTAACAGATGTCAACCAACATCTGAAATATAGCTCCTTATTCAGTTAAATGCGCTGCAAATGCTGCACAATATATTGTCTTTTTAAGACCCTTCTTGCAAAACGTAAGCATTAAGCAGTCAGACTTTAAAAGTGTAATATAGTTCTTTCTCAATCTGACATACTTCAGACCAAGGGCAGTCCGCAATACTACAAAGGATATAATATTTTCTTGGGCTTTCAGATCCGTTGTGGCCTGTCTTCAAATATGTGCATCCTATACTCCTGCAAAGGAGCTCCATGTAAATAAAATCCCCTAGACAGGGAGCACCTGTCTAGACGACCACGAACCAGTAAGTGAATTTATGATAGAAATGTGACATTTGGCACCTCTCTTTGGGAGCGAAGTCGGTTTAGGTTGGGAAGCATAGGTCAAGGACAAGATTTAAGTTCAAAAGGAGTCAATGATAAACCCTCACAGTACTTGTAAAGACTTTGCTCGTGGTTAGCTGCTCTTTAAAACACAGTTAGTGTGTGTGAACAAGGTTTAGGCTGCTATGAGACTGAATGGGTTTCATAACCTTGAGCAGAAAAACTTCAGCTTTACCATATTTAAGAAATTAGACAAAAATGTTAACAATGATCTTACTATTTTCATTTTAGAAACCCATAGAAATTGTCCAGAAATAAAATACTGACTATCAAAGTTTTATAATTGTTTTGGCGTCATATGTTTCTTATTTGGGATTTTGATACACATAATTAAGCTACAAAATATTCATATTCCTGCCAGATTTAAATTTTAAGTATTTTCCCTAAAAAAAATAAAATAAAAAAAAGATAATAATAAAATAAATGGCTTGTTGAAAATGGTAAATACCAGTGGTCTCAAAATCCAATTCTCAAGCGTCGGTGTCCTGCAACTTTTAGATGTCTCTCTGCTTCAGCACATCTGGCTCCAATATTAGCTTATTAGCACTTCTCTGTAGAGCATGTCTGCATGCTAGTGAGGCAGTTTAGTCATTATTTTCAAGTGTGTAGTACATGGGACTAAAAGTTGCAGTACTCTGGCCTTCTGGGACTGCACTTTTCTAATAGTGACTCAGAACATCTTTATGGGTAGTACAGTTTGCATGTTCCCGCTGACATTTTGATGATTTACCTTTGAGCTCAGAGGCTTTGAGGCTGGAATGCTTCCTTTGTCATTAATCCGATCTATAGCTCCCTCCACAGATTCTCATAATTTAGTCTGGACTTTGGCTGGGCCACTCCAAATTATAAATTTTACAGTGAGAACAAATGTACTAAAAAAGTAAAAGATCACTTAAAATCAAAATCTGGCTGGGATATAAATAATTTTGGGATCATCTATATACAATAATGTAGCATATAAAGATGCTTATAGGGAATAATATTTTTAATTATTGCTGTTCTTCTATTTACAGAATAACACAAACATAATAGACTTAATAGCAGGTTAATCAGGTAGAAGGAGCAATCAACTATTTTAAGGAGATGTCATTAGTAGGTTATCACGTTATTACCTTTCTACATACTTACTATTTGTGTATTTCACAATGGCAAACATTTCCAAAACAGCCAAATATTTAATTCTTGTAAACCAATTGGTAAATATAGTTGTCTTCTTTCAGCTGGCTTACCGGCAGTGTGCAGCAACAGGTGGGAGAAGAAGAACACTCCATTATTCTTTGCTGAACAGTCAGATAAAACTGAAACGTAGGAAGGCTATGGGAGAAAAAGTTTTGAAATTGAAACTGTAATTTTTTCATACCTTGGCCTACTTTGATACTGGTGAACAACAATATCAGAGGTCAACAAGTTTGTGTGTTTTAAAACAACAGTTTGTGTGTTTTACAATATTTTTAGGGTAGAATCCAGATGAAAATTCTGTGAAATATACTGAATACTGATTAAAAACAACAAAAGCAAAAATCATAATTCGTTCCATGCAAATGTGTAGTTTTTATACCAAAATCTCATTTTAGTAGCAATTCAGCTTCAAAGAAAGACAAAAAATAAGACTACCTGAGAAGAGACATTGTCCAGCGTCCAAATCAATCCAACCCAGAAATCAGGAACATGAAAAAGAAGACATAAAAAGTATTAGGAACAAAAAAATGTATTTGTCTTAAGACTAAGATAGTTATTGAAAATATGTAATGAATAAATTAAAGGACTGGCACTTGCATTTTGTTTTGTTTCATTTTATTACCACATACAAAAACTATAATTTCTTTTATCCCATTATGAAACCATTTACCCAATTAAACAACTCAAACTTTTTACCCTAAGCTGTGGTAATGGCCCATTGTGGTCAGTCACTACAGGACTGGATCAGACTATCATCATTTCCATAGTAGACATGTTTCTAAGAAGGGCCACTGTAATTAGGGCAGCCATAATTAGAACGCGTTGCACTTTAAGTCCACTGCAAAACGAACAAATTAACCAAAATGAATTACCATGAAACTCCAATGAGAGGGATGATGGATGACAGCTGTCTGCCACTCCTGACAGTTTTTACATTTGACTTTCTAATTAATGTGGGGATTTAATGTGTTTGTTCATTCTGTCAATAGCAATTATGTCTCCTTTGGCTGGCTTCGCCCGCACACGCATGTGCCCAATTTTATGCAAATGTCGCGTTGTGTACGGGACAGAGCCGTGACTGCCAAAATGAGGCCCGGCCAAGCAAATGGGGTTTGGCTCCCCTCGGAGAAAGAGCTATGCTGAATGTACATAGCACATGAGATGAATTCTGGACAGATCTGCACTGTTGTGTGCTTAAGGAAATTAGCAAGCGACTTGGGGAGGTGGACTGAAATGGTCTGCCGAATGAATGTTGGGAACGGTTTGTGTTTACAGAACAATGAAGATTAACTGGTCAAGATACTAAGCTGAGAATATAGTAAAAGCCACAGTGGGCGTCGCACCTTCTGTTTCTTTGTCAATGTAACGTCAATACATGAAAATAGTGGTTCATAAATTTTCACTTTTCTCTTTCATGACATTGTTTGTGTGAACTGCAGCAATAAAAAAAACAACGTTTCTTGTGAACACTGGGTCCTTGGGCAAACTTTTGTAATAAGGTTGCAGTCTTGGTACAGTTCTGAAGTGGACAAAGACAAACCCTGCTTAGTCAGCGGTCTCTGCCCAAGGGCATTGGGACGGGAGCTGAGGAAGAAATGAGGGAGATAGATTTAACTCGCTGCAAGACAAGTCCCTTGCTACCACCCGCTCCTCCTTTTTTCTTTCACCTGACCTGACCGTCTCCTGTGCGATATCAATTCCCTCTCTTTCCTCCATCTTGCGTCCGTTCACTTGCACACCCCCTGTCCCCCTTCAGCTCAAGTGTAAACACGAGGAGAACATCAATTGCGGGGTTACTCTTTAAGTGACACACATGTGACAGTTAGATGTGAACACCATTTCTCTTCACTAGAAGTAACTGATCGTGCAGAGGAATGTAAGCTAGCGACAAGCAGTGCTGATGAGCTTTTTGAAATTCACCGAACTCCATTATTCGCTGCAAAAAGTTGTAGAGCAAATTCTACATCATTACTATGGTAACAAAATGTCAAAGTATTTTGAAAAATACTACTTTTAGTTTGGAAATAATTTTGTCAGTGGAAATAAAAATCCATCCATAAATCATTCCATTGTTATTAATCATTTACCATTTATGTTGATCAGAGTATACATGGCAGATCTCGTTTTCATGGGTAGAAATTGCCTAACGTAGCCCATGTGGACAAGTGGAACTGTGAAAAACAAGACTGGATGAGGACCAAAGTTTAACATTTTCTGAATACATGAAAAAAGTTTAACATCAATTAACTTAAGGATTTTGTGCATATCTTTAACAGGGTTTCTAATAACGGTGTGAATAGACACACCGTTATGTGTGTCTATTCACATAACGGTGAATAGACACACATTCACCGTGTGTCTATTATTGACTGTCAAAGCCAGTCAATATTAATTGACTGGCTTTGACCTACATTCAAGAATTGATTATTAACTTGCCAATTTTTTACTGGTCTCCACAGGGAGGCCAGTAAAAAGGAAAGTATGGCAGTTACATTGAGTTGGATGTAACTTATTGCAAAATACATTGTTACAAAGAATTTTAAAAAATGTCTCTATAATGGTTCTAAGTCCAGACATGAAAATCTTTGAAGTCATCAACATGTTTCTTTCCTTTGTGCACTACTTAGATGGAACAATTACTTTTATATCATTTGTGATGCAGAACTTTTTGTCTTCTCCTATAAAAAAATGTAAGACTTAAAGTGATGTGATATGACAGCGGATTAAACTATTGTCATTGATGCTTTGAGAAATTTTGTCATATTATAGACACCACATTACATTAAGTTAAAGGCTCTAAACCAAACAATGTACAGGTTGCTATTATGCATTTAGTAAACTACTATAGACAGAAAAATGACAATAGGTTAAAATAACATTTAGGTTAAAAGACTGGGCTGCACAGTGGTGCAGTTGGTAGCACTGTTGCCTTGCAGCAAGAAGGTCCTGGGTTCAATTCCCGGGCCGGAGTCTTTCTGCACGGAGTTTGCATGTTCTCCCTGTGCATGCGTGGGTTCTCTCCGACTACTCTGGCTTCCTCCCACAGTCCAAAAACATGACTCTCAGGTTGATTGGTCTTTCTAAATTGTCCCTAGGTATGAGTGTGTGTGTGCATGGTTGCTTGTCCTGTTTGTCTCTGTGTTGCCCTGCAACAGACTGGCAACCTGTCCAGGGTGTACCCCGCCTCTCGCCCGGAACGTTAGCTGGAGATAGACACCAGCACCTCCCGATCCCACTAGGGACAAGGGTGTAAAGATGGAAGTTAAAAGAAATCAACTTGACTCTGCAGTTTCACTGAGAAAATCAATGTAAGCAACAACTCATCAAAACCCAACAAAGATATTGAAATATTTATAAAGCATTTCTGAACCCTACAAAAGAAATTTAAGTTGTACATAGTGTTCTGCAACTTTTCTGCCTTCCAGTTTATTTCACTCCGAAAAGCTGGGCTGAATCCAAGCAGCTGCTAGCTTGACTAGTACGTTTTAGCTTGTTGCTTTTAGCAGAACTTTCTGTCTCTGACTCTGGTTCAGTATGAGCATGATTCTGGCTTTCTTTTGTTCTTCACTTTCAAATACAAATGTCTGGTTCTATGAACTTGGATCTTTCTGAACTTTCCCTAATGCAGTCATATTACTGACTGCTTATAAATTCTTCTGGCATCAACTCCTTTGACGCATGTCTTGTGGCGTTCTGATGACCATAAAAAAAAAAAAACAGATCGGATTTACATATACACTTCCAGTGCTCAAAGCAAAACTAAGAAAAAGCAATCACAGTCCAAGAAACAACAACTCCTACAAATGCTAGACATTACATAAATGACATTTTCATTCCATTTTTAAAAGATACTAGGTTGTCCTGTTTTTATTTGCTTGGTGTTAGAATTCGGCCAGAACAACAGGTATTTGACGAGCTGCTTTTAGCTGAAGAGCTCCCAGGTTGATGTGAGTGACAAGGGTTTGTGGTCGCAGAAGTGAGAGGGGAAAAAGCAAGCCGCACCTTGCAGACATAGTACATTACTTTTTCATCAGCACATGCACTCCCCTAAGCCTTGGTCCGTAGAGGTGTGTATTGAATCGAAAGTGTGGCCCGGGCTCTCTCCCCTGCACTCTCGTATATTGCATGCTATCGGAACGGCGGAAGTTGAAGCCAGAACCTCGCAACAAGCTGTCAAACCCCACAGCTGAATACAAATAAACAGTTGCTGTGACATGAGCATGCATCGCATACAACACGTCTCCCATCGGAGGCCGAAAGAACATGGATATGACACATAATTAAACAGAAACATGATCAAAGATGTTCACTGCAAGCATCCTTATACAGTCATAGGAAATTATAATATGACTATTAAGACTTAATGAGGAGTCAAATTGCAGTGTGACCAAACAAAGCAGAAGCAGTGGGGGATTTAAAACTTGGGAGACTGAGAAGGGGCTGCTACCGGTACCAGCATGTCAGATTTATAACTTAGCATGACAGAAAAAAAAAACCTCTTTCTGTCCTTGTCAAAGTTATCAGTATGTAATTACTGCTTACATGGACTTTATTGTATATCTGGCTTACCAGATAAGCTTCAAAAGGCTGTCCACTTGTGACATCATGACATAGCTTTCTAAAGCTACAAAAAGAACTCGAGGACCAGGTTAGGTTATGGGAGGTGATTTTCACATCTTGTCTCCAGTTTCCTACAGGCTAGAGAAATGCTTCCAAAGGTATAGATTAGTGCAAAAAAAGCTGTTTATTTAAAAATAAACGTATTAAACACAGAACATAAATGTTTATGCTAATACATAAATTACAGCTAGTAAAATAAAAAATCTTGCTTCTCATGAACTTTAAATACAACATAAAACTAAGAAAAACCAAATCTGTAATCTGAAAATGTTATGATTCATGTGGAAGAAATGGTGTAGCTGATACACACAACCACAAGGAGGATAAACTACAAAAAGTCACAGATAAAGAAGCTGACCGTTTACATGATATTATTGGAAAATTTAGTGGAAGGAAAACATGTAGGCAAAAAGCTGCAAAGCAACAGGGAAAACTGTATTCTTGAAGAGGTTTGGGAAGAGTCACCTGATGTGGACAGCACCACACAGAAGTGTATGCATGACATTGTCTATAAACATTGCATTACTTGTGTCTATTCCTGAATTAGATGCAACATCACAGGCATCTTCCACCGAACAGCGCAGCAAAAGAGCTTGAATATAACTTAAATGCTGTTCTGTGATCCAAAGTCCTCTTGGCCATGGCTGGTCAACAAACTCTAAGTTACATCATCACATTCTTTTCAAGAAACTGACATTTATGTTTTAATATTTAAATTTTCTGATAACTGAAACTGTAATTTATAATCATCAAGATTACTTTCTGATAACATTCTACTTTACTGAGATTCACCTGTATATGTGGGAATGGAGAAATTAAGCTTGTGCCAATGCTAAGAAAGTGTAGGAGAAGTTAATCATGGCAGAAAGGATGTCCTTTCATTCTGTCTTATTTTTTAGTATGTTGTAAAAGCTAACAAGCCCAGAACAATGCCCACCTCTGAATCGCCCAGCTGCTCTTTTTCTTGTCTTTCTCCCCCCCCATGCATCCATCTCTTTCTGTTCCTTAGACAAACCAGCATCCTGGGCGCAGATAGGGGTCATAAATAAGGAAAACTGCAGTTGTCATGTGAGACTTTTACCTTCTTCCTCACCACAGGCAGGTGCACACAAAGTCCAGAACAGCACACTTCAGCTAAGGACCTCCCCAGAAATAGCCGGTTTTTGTTTTCCTTTTTTTTTTTTTTTATTTATACATCATGTTGCCACAGGTTGGGGGAAAACGGAAACGTGAGCAAAAAACTTCTAAAAATACAGTCCTACAGAGCAGTCGGTGCCACCGCAGAGGTTAAACAACCTGAGAGCTGCAGGCAATCATTCAATTTAAAACGCACCAGGAGCCCTTGGGGCACGAGGAGAGCAGGACGCATAAAGAAATTTAACAACTCAATGTTTTACAGCCCAGGAAAATGGGATCTGAGGATGGGGGTGTCAAGAACCTGCTGCACGCTCTGTACACATACGCACAAAAACGGCTGGACAAAAAAAAATATATGTACACATAGATACACACACACATATATATATATATATATACAAAAATTTTAAATAAAAGAGGTCAACCACAGAGTGTTGAGTTGTGCTCATGGCCCCATTCTCTAGGAGTGAAGTACTCTGCTGCCACAGTGAGAGTAGGAGGCAGAGGGAACAACAAATCAAGCTGTGAAATGCTGCTGGCTTTCTCTCTTTCGCCCCCAAATTTCTAAATTTCCTCATTTATTCTGCCAAATACATACAAGTGGGATGTTTCCTAAGCTGTTTTAAATGCAGTGTTTTGTGAAAGTATGAATACATGTTAAGACCTCCATCTTTAGTGTATTTTCTTGTGTGTGTGTGTGTGTTTTTTTTTTTATCTAATTAACAAGTTTTTGATCTAATAGTTAAACCTTGGCTCTATTTTTTTCCCCTTTTTTTAAAGCTACTCATGTGGTAAGGTGCAGTGCCATAAAACACTGTCACTCTTTACCTTAAACTACAGAATAACACTGTTGGGACTGGGATGAATCCAGAAAAGAGAACAATCAGGACGGTTGAAGAAATGAGACAAGACAGCTAGTGACAGACAACAAAAACAGACATACAGAAATTAGAAAATCGGAAGGGACAGGCTGATAAAGGCAACACCGAAGGAAAGAGACAATGATCCATACAGACAAAGACAGGTAAGACAAGGTAAAACCTGGACAAGCCGAGAGACAGGCAAGCAGGCGGAAAGGTTTAGTCGAGCCCAGAGAGGACACAGTGCAGCTAAGCAGTGAGAGCAAAAAACAGGAGTGTGTCACAAGCAATGAAGGCAAGCACACTAGACGAACTGTATTTTTAAAGATGAGGGAGGACAGTAGGCAGTGAGGGGTAGGATGAGGTCAGGCTGGAGACAGGAAGCTCTACAACTTGCCTAATATTTAATTTTTTACCAGCTGAGTTTTTTTAAAACCGTTCTCAAAATACATGGACTTATTCAAACAATCAGTCTTATTTATTGCACTACTATTTTATACAATGTCTTAAAAAAGAAATTTCCCAAAACATATAAATGAAGGAGTAGCAAAACATCTGCACACTTTAAGTCAAGAGGCTTTCAACGCATCCTAAATCTTATTTCTCAGCTCAATAAGATACATAAAATAAAGTTCAACTTACTGTAAGATGCAACACATTTTTATTGTTTATCAGCCATATTTTTGCTTTTAATTTTGTTGTAAAGGTAAATATTTCCACAAATATCCAGATGTAGAAGCGTCCAATTAATAAACTTGGAAAAAGGAAGCATGAGCGAACCATGTCCTGCTCTTGCTGCTGAAAACATACACAAAAGAATCTTGAAAAAGATTATTTTGTTGTAAATGAACAAATATTATGTAAATACACATTTTTGTAAGAGACACTGTTAGGGAATTGTCTAGCATGTTGTGCTTAATTACTGCAAATAAAGTGATACTTAGACAATAGTCAAAGTTTTTCTCTTAGAAATTTTAAAATGAAGGAAACAGAGTGACAGTAGTTAACACTGAGACTGAGTGTTAAACCACAAGAGTTTTATTGCCACAAATAGTCTGGTATGATAAGACTACTTATATGCACACTTTTTTGCAACAGTTTAAAGACCAAAGATGCAACACTTGTACCTACAATCTATGCAGGGGTGGAAATTAGCACCCACCACTAGGCAAATGCGGGTATAAGTATTAAGTGCCGTGTAAATCGAAGCACACGCCACCGTGGCGGGTTGACAATTTGAACAGGGAAAAAAAAGGCTGCATTCAGTTTAAACTTCTGTCCAGGGAAGGAGTGGCTGACTGGACTACAGACTGATGCACATTCTGTATATGGAACGGACCTAGGCTGTCATAATTCAACAAAAAAATATATCAAATACAATTTTTATCGACCGCGACAGCCCATTGGTTGATTTTGTTGACGGACGTTGGGCTTATCCAATAAAATCCCTCAGTCCTCCTTGATAGTATTTACTGAAGTTTACTAGACACATCTTCAGTAAATACTATCTCTGGGACTTGGATCCAAAATGTGGAAATGTTCAACATAGGAAATGATTGCAAGAATGTTAGGGTGGTGTAGTTAAAGTTTGCCGTTAGTAATTACTTCAAGTGAACTTAATGCACAACACCTCTGTTAAGGTGTTGTTACATCCCCAAGGCAGTCTAGAGGTATCGGAGGGGTGCTGTACCAATAAATAAACCAGGGAAACCAGGAGGGTAAAGTTAAAGTTTTATTCTTCAAGAATAATCTAAAGAAACCTTAAAGGTGAAGATGGGAACCTAAAGGAAAAGAAAGGAGAGAGTAACAACAAAAACCAGGGTTTCTAGCAAACAACAACTCCTCCATCACAGCACCACAGAGCTGCAGCACACATGCTGCCCAATTGGCCACGAGGCACTAAAATCAGTTTCCCAGCTAGCCTTATACTCTGCTAATCAAGAGGCAGAGTGAAACCAGCTGGGCCTGCTTAACCTGCCGGAGCTCAGCAGCAACCTGAAATGGGGTGGAAATCCTACATGCAGCCACCACTGCATGTAACATGTGTCCATGCTTTATGTTAAATTAGTTTGTATTTTACATATGTCTTGGTAAACTTATTGTCAGTAAATTGGTTTTCATAGAGTTAAGAATAAATCATGTATTTTATGTCATTTGCTGGTACTGGTGGGGTTTGTAATTGAAAAAAAAAACGAAAACAGTGGCTGGTGAAATGTCAGAATGGCCGGTACAACATTTTAATTTCCACCCCTGAATCGATGTTGTTTGTGGATCTTTTATTATTCTGATTTAGTTATAAGATAAAAAATTTAACATACATGTAATCATAGTCTCTGCCGAATCTTGTTGGTGCATCAGCTCATTGAGACCTAACAGCATCACTACATCTTTAATGTCACATCACGTGTCAGCGAGATACGACATTTTTATTTTAACCTCACTTTTTCTTCCAGTTTCCCCTCAGCCCTTTCAGATGTTTTCAGCCTCTTCTTCTCGATCTCCACTTTAAAGTCTCATCTTTGTGTTGCTCTCTTTAAACACAAGTTTTTCTAGCCACTCACGAAATTTCGCTTCCGTTTTATTCCCATTTAAATCCGCTCTCTTCTTTCTCCGATGTTTCTCATTCTTTCCTTGGTTGCTCCGTAAGATAGAGGAGCATAATTCCATCTTCCTCTCTCACTGCCTTTGTTGCTGTCACCCCTTCTCCCTGTGTCCCTACCCACTGTCTGGCAATGCACCCCCTGGCAGAAGGCCCGGTGGCGGGCCTGTTTCCTCGCCGCAGAAGCCGACCGCCTCATGCCCGCATTGTGAACGGGGGAAATGTGCTCCATTGTGCCTGCGCGGAGCTCACCCCTCAAAATGGAAGTGGTCTGAATACAGCCTCGTTAACCAATCAATAGAGCAGACGTGTCTAAAACCCCGTCCTTGAAACCCTTCTCTGCCTTTGTTTTATGCATGACAAATGAGGTGAGTGCAGGAAAATATCTCGTGGGGTTTTTTTTTTAACCCTCTTTTTCTCATCCAGTTTTTCTCAAACGTATCCATTATAGAAAAAATCCCCTCCAACAAACTTGATTAAATTGTGCAATTTTCTGCTTAGATACGTGATCACTGACAAGTGCAGGGATTTTTCTGTAAATGAATATCTTGTGAAATATGTTAGTAGAGTCTATTGAGGTGTGCATCAAGGTAAAATTTTCAATATAACCTAAAAGAAAGAATGTCAACTGCTTCCTGATTTCTTTGAGGACATGATGTCAGAAGTGGTGTTAATGTTAACTGCAACTCTTGAGTTGTAATTCAACTCGGTGCGATTTAGAATGGCAGACTTTTTCCACCATCTGGCTGTGAGCCACTTGGCAGCGTTCGCCCTCTTCTTTCCAGACGGTATCGGACACAATCTCGTAGATACTTCAGTCATTAATTTGGACATGCCAAGGGCACTTAGTGCAGTCTACGCTGAATGTAGGACTATTAGCTGTGTATGATATTGGTAAGTTGGTGGAAACGCCTTTAAGGCCAATGTCACACATATAAAACTTCTTTGGGAACTCAATCACAAAACTCCAGGCTTAATGCCACCACCGTTTTAAAGTTAACGTAGTTGTTCTGTCTTTAATTTACAACCATAATACCAAAACACTTTTAGGCTTTTTAATCAGAGAAATGAAATACAGCAAAAGTTGAAATTACTATTGAAAGTATTTGGCTTCTGAGATTTAAAGTGTGAAAAAACTCTCAAATTAACTTTTTGTTCCAGATTATCAGAACATTCCATTAAATAAAACACGCGAGTGTTGAGCTCCAAAATTAGAAAATGGCTACAAGAAAATAACCTAAATGTTCCCACATTTAGTGAAAGAAGAAAGAAATATAATGGTTACAACAACTGGAACTGTGGAAAACAAAGCTGGATGACTAATAAAAGAAGGATTCAATTTAAGGTTTTTAAAACATAAACAGGGTCGTTAAAATTTGTGAAACAGCATTGTATCAGCTTAATTATTTAAACTCCTTATGTGCGTATAGCTTATAGAAATATTATTATTTCAGATCAGAAAAGGCTGGAGTATCAGAGTACCATGAAAAAAATAAAAGACACTTAAGTAGCATGAAATCCTGATGACACAGACGTAAAGTGGTTCAGTGCCAGTGTCCGATTTACTCCTTGGCATCAAATCAATCCAATCACTCCCGGAGCCGTCTAGACAAACTCTAATCACTTACAATTCAGAGCAATCACTTTCATCCCATGATGCATTTCGCTGGTGATAGGACAGGTCGCTTTTTCAGGGTGACAGAGCCACTATCATCCAGCCAGCAATTACAGTAGCACAACAAGCTTTGGATAGCGTGACAGTGATTTGATGATTGTGTGACAGTGAGCAGCCCTACACTGCCAATAATTAAACACTTTGATGACACTACATGCTGTATTCAATATTAGTCTGTCAATACCGCCATTATTCAGCCAAAAGGAATACAGAGGAATAAACAACTCTATGAAAGAGTAAAAACTCCAGGTGCCGAGGGAAGACGGTTCTCAAGGAATAAGAGGTGTGGAAGGAGTGATTCTCTTTGTCATTTTTTTTATTTTTTATTTTTACTCAATCTTTACGATGTTGGCTGCAAATCCAGGCAAAAAATTTAAAATTAAAGAGGTTGTAAATATTCCAACACAGCCAACATTAGACACGAAGGTGGTATAATGAGTACTACTTCTTGGAAATTTGAAACGCATTCTTTGCTTTTCAGATTTTAACTCACCAAAGAGAAACTGGAAACACTTTACACTTTGTAATATGACAAAATAAAAACAAGTATGCTTTTGCAAGGCTTGTGTGCAGATATGATTTAAATAAAATCATGGCAGAAAGAACTATGGCAGCAACAATACAGGTACAGCTAACCAGATGAAAGCAGCAGACCAGTGCTGTGGTCGTTTCAAGTGTTGCCGAGTTACACCTTTAATCCCTTCTATCTGATATACGTGAAGGAACAAGAATTGTGTCTGTTTACAAGGAGGACTTCTATCCAGCTGTGAATTCGAGGCTCTCGGGGGCTCAGAACTTGTCAAAACTTTTGCAGCCCAGAAACCCTTAAATCAAAGTCACAAAGGAACAAATTAATCTCCAGACTTGACAGGACAGCTGGGTGTTAGGAGCGCAACAACAATAAAACAAATTATAAGGTTATAAATGCCAGGGTGAGGAAGGCAGTCACTGCTTCACAAGACAGGATTTGTTCTCGTTTGAAATCTGCGTGGCTTGGAAATATATTTGTCTCCTTTTGTGAAAGTGTCCCTTCGCCATGTGCGCCCAGGTGCACGGTTAGTGAAATGTACGAACAGCACACCTGCATGCCTTATAGGAGAGCAGAATGCCCAGCATGTCGACAAACACCCTCTTTTCCTTTTTCTCCATTTGTCTCCATCGGGTTTTTTTTTTTTTTTTTTTTCTAGGTTCTGCCTGAATGAACCTTCTCTGTTTCCGTTTCCATCATAAAGCTTGCCCTCTTATTTCTCTGCCATGCTCTCGTTCTTCATCACACGCCTCCCAGCTCTGCTGCGTACTTCTTGGCCCTTCGTACCTTTCGGCCGACGCTGCCCTGAGCACATGACTGAGCCGTGACTCAAAGAAGAGCTTGTTAGAAGGTGTGAGCTTAACCCCTGATTGATTTCTGAGCATGGTGCTTGGAGAGGGAGAAAGAGAGAGAGACAACTTGTATTGCAAACACTTCTTTAGACGACTCGGTGTGAGGGTGAAGAGAGAAAACTGGAGTTGAGGATAAAGGGGAGTCAAGAACAAGAGAGAGAGAAGAAGGTGAAGTGAGCACAGGAGCTGACTAAATTCTTTTGCTCTTTTATGGCCACTTATATTTTGTTATTGTTGTTTTGCTACTGTTCAGAGCTGTGCAATGAACTGAGGAGTGGCAAACTCACCCCAATTTGTCAAGAGCCCTCCCGACTGTTGCTTATGCTTTGGCTGGGGGTAGGAAGGCCACAGCAGCTGATGCCAGACCTCCCATAGCAGAGCGATTACTGAGCACTGGGCCGCGCCGAGCCAGGCTGGGGCATCAAAACACAACGTCCCACCTCAATGGACATTGCTCTACACGATGGTGAGCTTGATCATTGGAGCTTGAGATATGTCACAATAAATTATAATATTGGAGCAAATAAAGAGGGGTGGTTTGAATCTAATGACTACATGCCAGGTGACACTGAAGCTATGAAATGTTTTATTTTTATTTCTTTTCCAAAATTTATATTTGATGAAAGCACAGCACGATCCATCTAACACTGTCAACAATAAGCCTGGACAGCTCAGGAGGGTCTCTAGGCTTTGATGCCAGACTGTCAACAAGTTTTGTAGCGAAACATTTTTAAAACTGTGAAAATACACTGATAATCAGAAGAAACAATAACAACTTCAAATCAATTTATCATAGTACATTGATTGTACTTGTCCCTTCAGGCAGATGTATTGTCCAAAAATCAAGAAACGTGCAATAAAAAGACAGCATGAAAGCAACAAAGTGAGCTCAAGAACAACCGAAAACTTACATTTGGAAATCTGAACTGCTGTCATCAAGAAGACTAAAACAAAATGCAGATTTTTTCCAGTGTTGTTCTCACATCTTCATATATTATAGCTCTCATAGGCAAGTCACAATCAGCAGGTCAAACCTTTACAAGAAATAACTGCAAAAATCTGATTGGTAGATCCAGCTTGAATCCTATTTCATGTATTTAGTTTAACAAAAGTGCTGTTGCAAATAAAACAAGTGTGGATTTGCAAATCCTCCAGGGCCAAGATTTGAAACCATCATCTTTTACACAAGTCCTGCCACCAAAGTGCCCAATCTCTTTCTTTCTACCTTCTGGTTTTATGTACACCTTCTACTTGCACCACATTCTAAAGGACCTTGCCTGTTTCAAATCCCTATTGTATCACTTCCTTACCCTATGTCTATACGTGATTATTGATTCTGGAAGAGACGTCCTTCAAAGCATCAAGGCATTTAGATTTGCATTTATATTTTCGCTGTGATGGTGTTGCTCTAAAGCAAAGAGACCTCTCGGCCGCCCAGGGGATGAGCGCCAGCGAGCGAGCGAGAGGGCCGCGTGATAAGACTGTCGTCATTCATTTCAATTTCCTTATCGAGCCTAAGTACCTTTTATGAATTGGCCCTTTAAAGTACACAAATTAGAGCCATCAGTTATGCTAGCAGGAGAAACAAGGAACGGGAAGCAGTGAGGGAACGCTACCGAGGCAGGGAGCAAGTGTGAGAGTCACAGGCAGAAAATTAGACACACTGCAGAGAGAAAACAGACCGGAGAAAATAGGAACGAGAGCTAAAAAGGACGTTAATGAGGGGGACAGTCAGACCACTGACTGGGCAGGCCTAAAGAAATGTCTCTAATGCTTAAACCCATAGGGAGCAGTCTGGGAGCTGTACCCATCATCCTAGAATGATGATTACTCAGGCTCCACGGAAGGAGCGCCCACTCAGGAGCCATACAGGAAGAGAAAAAACAAAAAGAGCAGTCAGAAAAAGATTACAGGAAGTATATACAGGGGAAAAAATACAACATATTCAATTGTTTAGATTATGTGTTTGCTTTCTAATAAGTGTGACAAAGGAGTAGAAGAAGACAAAAAAAAAAAAACTAATGCATTTAAATATGCTGCTTAGACTGCAGTATGTTTCCGCAGTCTCAGTGACTGTCACTGCGGTTGCAGAAAGAGACCGGTCCGAACAACGCTTCTGTGCCACGTACTGTTTGTTTGTTTTACATATGAATAGCACACTTTATTTCTGGAAGTGCACCAATCACTTTTGGTCCATTAAATTCTAATTAGCAGAGATACAACCTCGAGCCTCGCAGACAGAGATAATATTGTAGAGCCTTGGAGAGAGCTGAAAGAAGCAAAAGAGCAGCTGACAGAGGAGAGGGCTGCAAGACTGACGCAGCCACAACAATGCTTCATAATAGAGCTATTTTAGGAACATTAGCCGCTTTTTAATTCTTAATGGCCTGTTAGCTAATACCTGCTAAGATTTGCAGCGACTGAGTTTGTTCATGCATAGAATTTTACTCCTGTGAATTTTGCTTCCCGTTTTATATCAGTATAAGTAACTAAGCTAATCAGCATTTTTTGACATATCGCCTCCAAAGGTCACACATGGATGACAGGGAAAAGTCCAACAAAATGGACATATCTTATGATTTTCAGCACTTTTATGAGAACTTTTAACAATTATTTTGAACTTTAAAATAGTTCAATTGAATGTTAGAGGAGGTTTTTTTGGTGGGGAGGGTGGGGGAAGAGGGTTTAAATAGGTTCACACGAATAATATTCAAAACAGAAATGCACACAATATGTGAAATATTACTTATGTGATAAGAAAATCCTGAACTACATCTTCCTGCAAACAGTCCAGCCAGAAAATAATATTTTAGAATTAAGAAATCTGAAGTACCACCCACTTAGAAATACTCCTCCAAAGAACAACATCCCTTTAGTCAAGTACGAAGATGAAATTATTATGCCTGGGGTAAAGAGTGACTTCACTGTACAGATGAGTTTCCAAGTTTGAAAATGTCCCAGAACGTACCACCAAGGCAATAAAGAAGAGACTGTTGTTTCTTTGGATATAAGTACGTCCAGGTCATGAAGTGGTCTCGCCAGTTTCAAGACCTCCGTTCTATAGACGATCTGCTGTAAGAGCTAAAGTCTTAACACGGTGGTGAGAGCTGCTATCCTGCAACTTTTAGGTGCGTCCATTGAATTAAAATAAATGGCTCTTTAGGAGGTTTCTGTAAGGCTGGATGAAATGCAGAAATGAAATGAGTCATTTGTGTGGAGATTGGATGCATCTTAAAGATGGATGGTTGCACTCAAGGACTGAAGCTAGAACTTAGGCACTCCTTTTTTTTTTAGAAAGTTTTTGGAAGAAGAAATGGGCCAAAATCACTCCTGAGATTTATGCAAACCTGGCGATCAACTACAAGATGTAGTTCTGTGCTGCCAAAGATGTGTTCAATAACTATAAAGTCTTGCCTTGCAAGAAAATTACATATTTCACTCAAGTAGAAGTAAATCTGTTTTTCATGTTTTGTAAATTTCTGATTATTTTCAAAATATTTGGTTAATACTTAGTTTTTAGACTTTAAAATAAAACCACACACAAACTTTGAAGCGCTTCTTTTTCATAAGCAAGTAAATGCCACATTTCTCATACTGTATTTCCATTTACAATAAAATATTATCTTTTTAAACCAAATTAAAAACATGAACCTTAACAAATGTCTACTCCTCTACCTAGCATTTTTGTTTTATTTAAGTTCCTCCCTATCTTGGCCCATATGCTATTCCTCTGTGCTGACTCCATGTTCCAAGATCCTAGAGACTCAATACGTTGAGTACAATATTATCACAACAGACAGAAATAATTGCTTTAAGTACAAAAGAATAAAATCTAAAGCGTAATAGAGCAGAATTATTCTAGTGTAAAAAGTGTGTTCATGCCTGACTAAACCAAATCAGCAATATTGTTAGAGTATTGAAGTTTATCCCTAAGTAATCTGAATGTTGTTGGAGTGTGAACAGAGTCGACATCGATCTGATGCAGTCTATAAAGCAGCGTCCGGCTTTGGTGGCCCGGACTTGTGAAAACTGCAATATTGTGTGCCAAGCAGCAGGCCTGATTAATGCACTGATAATCTGGTCCATAAATAGGACGCCAGTCTCTGTTTTCTGTTTTATGTACCTGCCTTTACAGAGGCAGTAACTGTTGAGGGGTGGGCTGTATTTCATGACCGCTCAGCTGCCGAACTGCTCTCACTTGCACTTTGCGACTCTGTCTCATTCATTTGCTTCCCGTCTCTCCCTCTCTAACCAAACCTTTCCATGTAGAAACGTTAAAGTACATCATCTTTTAAAACTTTCCACTTGGAGACTGCTATAACTCCAACAGTGTACATTTTACTCGCACCCCCTTTTTTTCTCTCTCTTCATCATGTTTTACTGATAAACATATAAACGACTGCTGAGCAAAATGAAAGAGGTGGCAGGAAAAGAGGGCACCCCCCACTTCAGGTAAGAAAACTTGCTGGCAGAACAACAGGGTCACTGCTTCACAGGCACAAGCATACCGTGACAAAGAGCTGGGATGCCAAGGCTCAACCAAGAGAGAAGGTGACAAAAGAGGGAAAGCTTTTACCACATCAGCAGCAAAAAAACATTGTCATTCCCCATAAAGGTACCATGGAACAACTCCCATCTAAGTATTCCCATCTGACTGGAGATATAGCTCTGAGGCAGTCATGCTCTGTCGGACCTTCCCTGAACCGGATCTGCTGCAGCATTAGTATTCTCTTGCGAATAGATGGCATTGATAATAGATAGCACTTGCTTAGAGAAGATGATGGCTAGTCAGGTCAGAAAACATGCAACAGCGAGAAGCTTTTTTTTTTGTTCCTTCAAATTCTAGAATACATTGAGTCCCTTGAAAAAGTCTTTTCATGTTTTGTCTTGCTGCAAATGTTAAGTGGAAGGCAAAGGACACATGATTTTCACAGTTTTTCTAAATAAAAAGATCTCCTTGTTTTATTATAAGTGCAAATCCACCAAGACGTGGCCATCCACCTTAAATGAAAGAAGAATATTAGTAGTTCACTCCACCAATCTAGTCTTAAAAAAAGCATGGCAGGACAAAATAAAGCCCCATGTTCAGTTTCCTTCTAGGAAAAGATTATCTTTCTAGACAGGCCCAAAACCTTTTGGCTTATATGCATAGCATTATGTGGAGTAATTTCAAACTCTAAGTTGCTGGAGACACACCACAGAAACTTGTGGTGTGTGTCCACAACAAAATTTATTGACTAAAGTGGGCAGGATCAAAATTATGCCTCTTCTTTAAACTTTTCAGAATTGTGAATAGTTTTCTATTTCTAGTTAAGTACTGCTTTGTGTCAGTTTACCACACAGAATTTATTAAAATCATTAAAGTTTGTGGTTGTAAGATGATAAATTGGGAAATATTTTGCAAGGCACTAGTTTATCTGAATACTCAGATAAACTGAGTATTCTTTATGCCATCTTTAAGCCAGTAGCATAAAGATGCTACTGGCTAAATCTAGTACCTTTTAGTCATCAAGGATGCATAATAAACTATAACTATCATGCACTGTCTTCTGCATTTACATTTTGTTTTTACAACAAAACATACAAATAAACAATGCCCTTTATACTTTTTTTCTGCAAGCATAAGACTCAACCACACAATTTGCAGTGCTGATGAATATTTTAATTTAGAACATGAAAACATTCTTTCAGTGGCCTCTGGCAGTTTGGCTGTGATTGTGTGCCAGCAGAAACGCAGCTTAACAACAGAAGCAACCTCTGCATGATCTCCCAACTTGACCGCTGTTTTAATTACAAAATTATAATTAGGGCTAGTTGGGTAAACTTGGCTTTTGGGCGTGCATCCCATACAAAAAAAGGAGACAGAAATAAAGAAATCATAGTTTGGCTTCAAAGGGAAGGATACCCGCAGTGTGTGAATCTGCGTCCCGTAAGCAATTGCTAATTTATGGTATCACAAGGTGTGTCTTTAATTTACTGATACTCTGTTTGTTTTTGATTAGAGGCAAGGTGCCTTGAAGAGTCTTGCTGAAAAAGAGGGGAAAATTTTTCAATTATGCTCCTGGAAGAAAGGCAGCGACGGGAGGCTTTCAGAGCACAAAGCTGCCCTGTGACTTGATGAATGGCCAGCCTTTAATGTTATGGGGGATTAAAGATAACTTCTCAACGATCAGCACGCCAGCATATAGGCAGCTTCTCTTTCACCAGCATAATAAGTTCTGAGCTGCCACTGTTTTAATTACCTCCTTTTAAAACTCAATCCACGTGGACCCTTCTTTAAGAAAGAAAAAAAAAAAAAGAAAAATAAGATGGCAGCAGGATTAAGTTGAGGAGGGCAGTAGGGGTCAGGTATTCCATTGATTCCAAGGTACCATTAAAGATCAAAAGAGGAGGCGCTCAGAAACATCCATCAGGTAAAACCTGAGGCGGCTATAATGATTCGCCTGTACGCCATAAATAAAAGTGATGTGTTGCCTCTCTCTTATCACTGCTCTGAGTTTGTTATTAGGCATTTCGGCCCTCTTCCATCTAAACGAGAGCGTCATTGACAGCCAGTTCGGACCACCCTCTCTCAATCCCAACACCCACCTTCTGAGAAAGTTTTCAAGAAATCCATCAGCATCATGATGGGATAAGAGGATCTGGTAAGCTATCTACAAACCCCTACCGCAGAGGCAGGTCACCAAGCTGCTACACCAAGACTCAACATGACATAAATCTTTTGAGTGTGACCAGTTTTCCCTCTTATTTTACATGTCTGTTCCCATGCTGACATATATACACTATAAGCGCTATGTTTTCTGTAATGCAGAGAGCAAGAATGTTGTTGCCTCACCTGTCTGCTTGTAAGCAATGCTGAGCTAACAACCAGAATTGTTTGGTTTTGTGTGTTTTAAAGGTTAGCAGCAGGGATGCAGCATTCTGTATCATGATTAATATCAATTTGTATTAATTGGTTTTATTTTGTAACCAGGTTGCTGTGTATTGCAGACTTCTGCCCAGGTCCCTCTTGAAAATGAGATCCAGATCTCAACGGGGTTTACCTGGTTAAATACAGAAAATTTAAAAAATAATAATAAAATTATGTAGCAGAAGCTCATCACGGGCATCATCACAGTTTTATTACATTTTACCTAAGTTGAAAAATGAGCTATGATATTCTTTTATTGTCAGCTCAAGTCTGAAATTTGTTCTGCATCAAAGTGCTGTTCTTTAGAGATATTTATGATGGCATCCTGAAGAAATTGTCAGTTTTCTTGCAGCACAATCAGCTGCAGTTTTTGATGTGTCATATAGCAATTGCCCAGGGCAATATCAGATATTAGGGCACATAATAAAAGATGGAAATTCATGGTAGTTGTTGTAGCCTGAATACGTTTTCTATTGTGCATTCATGAATGCCATAAATTTATGGTTTATTTCTTTGGATATGGCAATAAATCTTTGACTTTGAAGTATTGTAGTTAAATATTATAGTTATTTTTGTTGTTGTTGTTTTTGGGGCGGGCCTTTCATTCATTTCCAGCTTAGAATTTTGGAGTGTGTTGAGCATTAGCAAAAGTAGCCTTCTTTAAAATCATGTCTGTCACAATTTATGAAGGCACCAAGGCTTTTCTGAATCAAATTCCTATCAGCCAGTTCACAATGGTAAAATGTGTTTACGACACAGAGAACAAAAGCAAATTAAAAACAGCATGAGAAACATATGCTGTGGCTCCCACTCAACTGGGAGACCACAGGGACGGAGTACTCTCAACCCTCACTGTCCTACATTGATTTCTGTCTGTATTTGCCTCCACTGAATGCTCCGTTCCTGAATTAAACAAAATAACAACAACAAAAAAAAAATTCTTTATTGGCTTGTGATGAAAGATGGCAGCACAAAAGCTAGCATCTGTTGACACCAACAGTGGGTGGGATCATAGAGTGTACCTATAGGAGTTCAGTCAAAACAGTCCAAATTTGGAGAGGCTGGCTGAATTCCAGTTCCTAGTGTTCTGCCCAACATTAGCTTTCTTGGCCTTCAATATGAAGTCACAAGGTGTTCTGGTTAAGATAGTCAACTATAGGATCCACATCCAGGAAGCCAGGACATTATTGACTGTCACAATTTTGTTTTTAGATGAACAGAAGCAACACAATAGAGCCTCAGATACAGTGAGCTGTGTACTGTCTGTAGCAAAAAGGTTTATTCCCTTAATGAATACTGATAATTAAAATAAAATTAAACCAAATCAAGTTGACTGGAACGTATCAAGCTCAACATAAATATTGCCAAAAAAAAAAAATTTCTTAGAAGTTGTTGCAGGGATTGGATCTCTGCTGGCTGTTTGTCTTGTGCTTAGACCTAGACGGGAGTGTATTCGGGGTGGGTTGGGTTTTGGGAGAAATCAGCTTGAAATTCTTTCTCTATCTATCTATCTATCTGGAATTGTTTTATAAATTTCAGAGGTGATTTCCAAACAGCAGAATTTGTCATCATCAAAAACAAGGGAATGAGATCCAGTCTTCTTTTCAGTCAGCTGATTTTACAGCAACAATTGGAGAAGATGGAGAGAGCAATTCATTCCATGCAGATGGAAAAAAATCCCAGTTTTACATGCATGGTTTTCTTATCTGTACATTTATATGTGCAAATTCAGCATCTTTGCTCAAGGCAAGCAAAAAGGAGCTATCTTTAAAACCTCTGTTTACTGGTATCACAGTTGTTGCTTAACTAATAGAACCAGAAGGTTCTAATGCTACGAAAGAACTGGCTCCAATTGAGAGCTGAAACCCATTTGATGACAAAGAACCTTGTAAAATGATTGGCAAAAATGTGTAGAACGTCAGGAATAAGGCAAAGCTGAATCAGGAAGGGCTCGGACTTTAGGCTTAACACGGGTAAAAAAATAAAATAAAAAATAAAGTTACAGTATCCTCTTTTTGCAAATTGTGTCTGTGGTAATCAACATTTATTTACAGGTAAATAACATAATCAAATTGAGAGCATACGGAAATGTATTGTACACGGTTGCTATTTAGCATACAGTTACGCTTCTCCAGTCTCATCATGCTATGTATCAGAGTATCCCAACTCCTTTGAAGAGTCCTGTACTTCTCATCGTTTAACAGAGCTATGCATCATCGCCCCAAGTGATGGCATGTTTCTTCCTCTTTTTGGAGCACAACAATGAAAGCAGAGAGGAACAGCAAAGAGGGAGGGAAGGGCGAAATCACGGGAAGGTTCTTGCCAACCTGACAGAAAAACAGTAGAATGAACTCGACAATAATATCCCAAAGGACTTATGGAACGGCAGCTGACCCTCTGCTGGGATAGCCGTGGGGTGTCCACACATTTTACCCCCTGCTAGAGGAAGGAAAGGGCAGGGTATCGCAGATAGCTCATCTCGCCACGAGCAACCAAGGGCATATCATCGTGATTAGAAGAACCTTTTGTGTCTCTAGTTATGCTAGAGGCAACAATGCATCAGCCAAAAATAATGAACAAGTGAAGCTCTTTGAGTCCTTTTTTGTGTAGTACTAGTGTACTGAATGCTGAGTATGCATAAAATACAAGAGCGAAATGAGAAAAGATTATTTTTTCATCATTTTAGTATAGCGTCTTGCTAAAGTTTTCAGTTCTTTCAGATTTTGTCACATCATAAACCCAAAGTTCAATGTATTTCACCGTGACTTACAGGACAGGCCAATAAGTCACAGATTAAAAAGATTACATCCCCTGATGCAAAATGGGTCTTCCTCCTACAGGACTGTCGCTGTGATCTGTGACCACATATCTGCCAATCAATAAAGGTAAAAACTGTTAAATTAGACTAATGCAGCAGTACATATTGTTGTTTGATATGGTTTAAAAGAAAAAAAAAAAGTCACTCAAAAATGGAAATGTGTAATTGAGTTTGTTCGGGATATATAGAACAAGAGATCCATCTACAAAGATAAAAAGCAGTAATTTTCATCAAAAGAAAAATATTAGATCTAATGATTCTACCACAAAAATTACTCTTTACAACTCATGTAGTGTCAATTGAAACCTTAGGAAATGGTGTACCAACAAAATTTACTAAATTTCTGTGTTCGCTCCAATGTAAAGCAGAGCACAGGCACACAGCATCTAAGGCTCCTGTTCAACGCTTCTACATTTAACTTTTAAATCACCAAATAATGCAAACTTCTGGGGAATTATGATGCTTGTATTTTGCATCTCAGGACATGAAGTCTATAAAACATTGTAACATTACTGGTTCAAAATCCTCAAAAATGGCTTTGACAAGAATGTTATTCCCTCTTCCTCCAGCAGGGGTCTAACTTTTATCCAATTCTGTTAATTAAAACTTCCAAAAAGTTTCTCAGATTTTTTTTCATGTATTTGAATGTAACCACTGTAAATTGCTGTGGTAGTTAGCATTTGTAACTGGGTTCGGTAACAACAATATTAATTCATATATATTTATATTTGGAAAGGTTCAGGAATTTCTTTGATTTGTGCTCTTCTCTTACTGTTTAAGTGGTTGTAGTTGTGCCATACTCTATTTTTGCATTAAACTTTTTTTCTGGTGTAGATTATTTCTGAGGGTAGTTATCTCTACCAGATTACATTTGAAGATTTTAGAATAATTGGGGGCTGAATACAGCCTTTTCAGATAATTTTGCAAAAACGCTGAAAAAAAATATAAAAATTGGGGATTGTGACAAAATGTCAAAATACTTGAGGGGTTTGAAGACTCCTACTGGGGACTTTATTCATTAAGGGCACGTATAATGACAGATTTTTAAATAAAAAGATGGCTAAATGTGAAAACAAAATTCAGTCAGAAACTAAACACCAACATTACAAACAAAATATTTTTGTGGACTTTTGTTTCTCTCACAAGCAAATCCCACGCTGTGTTCTATACTCAATTGTGCAGCAACACAGCACAGTAATTACTTCCAGTTTTATGATGGGTTTGTCCTTGATTTTACAGCCGTCTGTTCAAGCACCTAGATAAAAGTGGTATTGGTGTAACACTGTCAGTTCAGGGTTATTTCCCCCCGACATGGTGAAGCTGGCTGCAGGATGCAGGCTAAGACCACTGTTACTCCTGGCGGGGACTAACCCAGAAAAGGCAGGCGAGCAGGCAGGCAGGCTGCTGGAGATTGGTTCTGGCAGAAAACAGGTCACACATACATCTGAGACCAGCACGGCGCGCTGCCTGTTACAGCTTAATATCCACAGAAGCCAGAGCCAGGACATACACACCACCGCAGACTGAAACCGAGAGCCAGGGATATGAGAAAGATGAAGGAAAAGAAAGTTGAGAGGGAAACAGACAACTAGACAGAGGGGGAGGCAAAGAGAATTGGAAAGACAACCCACAGGAAACACAGAGGAAGAGAAGGAAGCAGCTGGAATGATGGATTTGCAGAGGTGCAGTTAACATAGGACCAGATGGAGAAATGGACAGGAACTCAATTTAAAGGGAGAAGAAATGAGATAGATATGCAGTTCATGAAAAGATGATAGCGTACTATTAAAAAGGATAACAACTGGATGGGTAAAAACTGAAGGTTAGCAAAACTTTTGCAAGGTGGGAAACCACAGATATGTGTGCAGAAATGGGAATTTCATCTGGAAAAATATATTCCACTGGCTGGTGATGCGCATTTATTGGTACTGCAGGGGAGGATTTGTTTATATTCTGATTATTATGTTTTAGTTTCTTTGTTTCAATAGGTTTTTGGGTTAATTCATACTTTCACCAAAACCTACCCCAAGTTTTCAATACATTGCCACTTTGTTCCAATCTAGTTCCAATCTTAAACAAACAACAGTAAACCATCTCACTTTGCTTCTCTTGGTACTTTGATAAATTGTTGGTTTAAATAGTCAATAAATACTGATTTATATTGAATGTGGTTCCTCCTTAAACAAGCTGTCTCTTATGACGTATTTCCCCTGCGCACACCAAAGTAACTCATAGGAACTTCCTGAAGACTACTTTGTTGGAGTCACATGACCATACATTAAAACAGTCAACTATATAGACTTATAATGCATGGAGTAAATCTCAATAATCACTAATTGAAAAATGATTGTTACATAAATGTTTAGGCCTAGTCATGTTATAGCATACACAATCATGGGGAAGACTATCCATGAGTCAGTGACACCCTCCACAAGGAGCATAATCCACAAATGGGAACTGCTAAAGAAGCTGAATGTTTAGAGTGTTGTAAGCAGACTTAATGAAAAATTAACTGGAGAAATTCACCGAATATCGTCTAGAGCTGGAGTCAGCACTTCAAACGCCACCATACACACAATCCCACAACAAGAGATACAACTGTGAATTCTTTTTGCTAAAGGAACCTGATAAATAATCTGTGGAGACAACAATATAGAGATGCTGGAGGCAACTAATAAGGCAACAAGGGCTTCCTTAACAACTCAGCATCACCACTATGCTGCTATTTTGTACACAAAAAAAAATAAATAAAAGTTGACCACGAAACAAAACAGCGTAGACAAATTTCTTTCCATAAAGATCTTAAATAGCTTTTAGGGAGATCCAGATCAGCGTCACAAACGTGCCCTTCTCGCATCCTTTGTCTGCCATAGTACTTTCACAAGTACTAAAAAGTCACAAATCAGCTTCAGCTAAGGCTTGTAAGGTGACTGGGCATTTCATTGAACTGGAGATAAAAGAACAAGAGGAGCGCTTTAACTTTAAGAAAACAAAGAGAAGACTAAGGAAAGAGTTTGAAAAGCGCTGACAGGCTCTATTGCTGTAGTGGAGGTTGTGAAGGGTGCAGAACAGCAAGTGTGAGAGTGAGGAGCCAAGGGGGGCAGGAGGGTTAAAGAGAGGATTATGGAGGGGTAAAAACATTCACTTCTGTAGAAGAGACGCAATCGAGCAGTGAGATTGTTTTTGCAGTGCTAAAACAGTCTTCATTATCTTTACTCTAGTTGTGCAATTCTTAGACTATGTAGCAGGAAAAAAAAGTGTTCTACTAAGTTTAGTGAACAAAGTTGCTTAAGATGCTTTTACTGTGAAGTTATAAAGGGCTGGCTTAAAATTCACAGAATGGCTCATAAGTGCATATTCTCTGTTGGATTCTTGAATGGGACCAAGGCTACCGACCATAATAAATCAGACAAATAATAAAGATGAGAAGTGAACTCTTAAAATTCATAGAGCTCTTGGGTTTAAAAAGGCACCAGTAACTCGATTTTCTCACACTTATGAGGACACTTATTGCTATGTGTGCATGTAAAAGCCTGCAAAGTTAAAAGTCCAGTCCAGGCATTGCTTCTTAGCTGCCAGGATAATCTTGTTTTTAGCATATTCAGTTTCCCAGTTTAGAAAGTAAAGCTTCAGCTGACTTGACAATCTATGTAAAATCAAGTTCATCTCCCTTTTGATATAATTCAAAGAAATTTACTTTAGAGCAAACAGCATAATTAAGACCAAGGAACATTCCAGTCACCTCAGGGATAAAGTTAAATAGAAGTCCAATGCAAAGTTACGTGATAGAACAATATACAATACTTTGAACATTTCAATTAGCTCTGTTTAATGCACCATCTGGAAATGGACAGAGGATGGCACCATGGAATATCAACATGGCCATCAACTTAATCTACCAAGTTGGGCAAGGAGAGCATTAATTACAGGAGAAGCTAAGAGGTAGCTCTGACGCAGCTACAGAGATCCACAACTCCAGTAGAAAACTGTATTATATATTTTTAAGAAGCAATTTTGTTTTGCTTCTAACAGAACAGAGATTGTTCTGTTGGACCTCAGTGCATCATTTAACGCTGTTGACCATGAGATATTTCTGAAACAACCTGAGAGTCAGGTAGGACTCTGCAGTCCAGTACTCAACTGGTTCAATTGGTTACATAAAGAACATCAATTTCTTTGTTTCAGTAGGTGACTTCTCATCGAAGCTGAAAAAAAAAAAAACACATGCGGGGCACCGCAAGGTTCAGTTCCAGGATCTCTCTTATTTGATATTTATATGCTAAAAACTGACCTGTTTAGAGTTTATAACTTTTGAACTATAATTAAAGGAACATTGACCAACATATTCAACATGTAGTGATCGAAATGTTTGTCACTGGTTTCTCAATTGCCAACTGTATGTTTTTATGACTTTTTATTTTTGCATTTTTATGGTGTAAAGCACTTTGAACTGCCTTGTTGCTGAAATGTGCAAGACAGAAAAACTTCAATGCTTTAAGAGTATATTATAATACCTAAATCCAATGTTCAGCTCTTGGAAATCTGCCAAGACCTGAAAATTGGTGTCTAGAGATATTGTCCATCCATTGTTACTGATTTTAAACTACATTGCAAAGAAATATTGACAAAGGTTTTTGATGTAGGAGGCTGGCAGAGAGCAGTTCTAGGAAGTGTTGCCTTGTGGGGTCAAAATATAAATGCACAGCACACCTTGCAGATTTATTATACTGTACCACCTACAGTCATATTCAATAAAGTAGAATGCATTCAGGTCCACTTTTCAGATTAAACGTACTTTTCAAAAATAAACTTTAATCAGATATTAAACATACTTTTCACTAAGCCCACATTTCTGTTATAAATATGTTGTTTTATTGGTCCGATGTAATATTCCAATTTTAAATGTCATATTTTTTCATTGCCTATAACTGGAAAATTATCAAAATTAACAGATTAAAGGATTTCAAACATCCATCTCTGTGTAAATAATCTATGTTTAATTTTTTTGATGACGTTCCTGAAATAGATGGGCTTTTCAGTAATGTTCTAATTGACTGAATGGGTCTTTAGTATTTTTCTTCACAAGCTAGCGCTCCTTTGTGTTGGTCAGTCACATAAAACAGCAATAAAATAAATTAATGTTTGGGTTTGTAAACTGACAACATGATACAGTTCAAGCAGTCTGAAAACCGTCAGCCTCTGTACATTTAGAAAAAAGAAGTTGTCAAACATCTCCAGATGAACACACAGACTCTTGTTTTTCCAAATGCAGTTTCCTGGCTGGTGCTGTTACACTGTTAAGGGACTGCGAGCGGTCCCAGGCGTACGCACTTCTTTAATGCAAAGTATTGGTGACATCCTAAGTGCGGGTAACACGGTTAGAGCTGCTGCTACATGCGTGGAGAGCCTTCTCTGGGTACTAGGCAAGACTAGGCAGCTCAAATGAGATCGTACTAAGGCCCAATTCAATTAGGAGGCAGAGACACGGAGCAGGTACAGCACAAAGCAAAAAAAAACAAAAACTGAAATGTTGTAAAGACAGAGGAATGGGAAGGGGCAGAGGTAAAGAATAAAAGAAAACCAATAGAGATGAAGGGAGATACAAAATGGATGCTAGAAATAAGTGTTAAACTGCTATGGAGAGTGTGAAATGAAACAGAAAAAAAGAAAAAGGTTTGCATTTCACAAGCTTGATTTTTTTGTGTACCCCCCTCCCTGGTGGTAAATGGAAAACACAGTCTGTTCTGTCCCACCCCCTTCTCCTCAGCCATTCAGAGCCACTTGCCCTTCCTTTTCTTAGCCAGCGCCTCACAATAGCTAACTGATGAACCCAGGGCTAACATGCCCTTTGAGCTGAAGAAAGGCAGAATGCATGGAGAGTCCGTAATGATATCAGCCCACTACAGGAAGCCAGTCAACACCCACCTGCCAACTCCTTCAAATATTTCCTTTCTGGCTTGATCTTGAGACACCTCCTCCTGTTTAAAGCTTGCGAACAATTATAAAAATAGACTTGGAGAAGTTACTTCCAAGTGAAAATCAATTATAAAAAACCCAGCGTAAACATGTCAAGAACTGGCATAAGTGGGGAGCATGTATGCTGGTATGTCACCTTTCTTGTAGAAAAGGAATCTAAGCATTTTGTTTTTGGAAATTAAACGTTGCCTCTGGTCATTGTGGCACTTCTGACAGATCAGATTGGACAGAAAGATTAGATCAGGCAGAAATAGATTACTTTGGCTACCTTATATCTTTCATTTCCTCTCCTCATATTCCAACACTTGTGGTGAGATGCTGAGACTAATATCAAGGCAGGAATTTAACACTACAAAGTCCCCAACATCAACCTATTTTAAAATATGAGGTTTGTGCTTCCAGTCCTAGTATTCTGACATATGTGGGGAGATCTTGAGACCAATATTGAAAAAAGAATATAATTGACTGCTAACATGCCAGAGTTAGCATTGTTAAAATGCTAACTCTGACAGCAGAAGAACATGCAAATCCCATGGTTTTCCTCATATTACAGAAGTAAGAAGAGACATAAGGTTCCCATTTGCAACTACAAGTGTGCACTTGAAGAAATTTACAAGAAAAGGACAGACTGAATAATTTTAAAAAATGTGATAAAGAAAGGTCAGAACAAATGAGAGAGCAGGTATATCTATATTATAGAATCCCTGCTTTTTTTCTGTTGGTAAAATGTTACCTCTAAATCTTAGTAATTGGATTCTACTGCCAATTTAAATCTTATTTTTATGGAACAACTAAAAGAAAAAAGGTTACTCGTTTCAACATTCCATTTACACATAATCTGCTACCTAATGAAATGAGCAGCTTACCAGCATAATATTTAGCAAAAATTTTATACATTCACATTATTTTCATTTTAGGATGGAAAAAGGTTGTAAACACTCATGGAGATACGTAAATCCATTTACTGTGAAAATTTTATTCACAACTCACTCTACAAACAATGACAGCAACGGTAAAGATCTGTAAAAAGCTTTCGTTACAGCAACATTATCTCATTGAAAATTTTTGAAAACTCCAACCTTACATTCAGTGCATTCAATCAGAAGAAAAAGAAAGGAACAAGCAAAAAAATTAAAAATAAACACAACTTATAAAGGAGTTGGGTTGATCATTTGCCCCTCAACCAGCACCCAAAATAAATCTATAGTCACTGGAAATAATCAGTCCAGTTATGGCACAAAACTACAGAAAGACCAAGGAACTCTGCCTTCATTGTTCCTGCGTTTTATCTTAAACAATTTCCATTCAACTCTGAACGGAATTTCAGAGTTGATCTGAGATTTAAGATCATCCGGATCTTAAATCCCTTTAAGATCAACCAAGTATGCCAGGAAAAGAAGCAGCAGAATTATATCTGTAACTTGTTGGTGGCCACAAAAGTGTGTGGTCAGGGTACAACTGTTTTAGATAAATTAATCTAAATATTTGAGGGTATATGTTTTTATTTGAGCCTGTTAGTGTCATTAAAAATTTGAAGGAAATAAATAATAAATTAAAATGTATTCATCTTTGTTCTTTAATTCACTGAAGCAGCTTTTGTCAAACATTCCACCCTGAAAAAAAAGAGATTTCAATGCATCTATAAATTCCCAAAATGAATGACATTTCAGATCATGAGTGTGTATACATTTTTTTCCAGTCATACAAATCCAAAGCACTTTTTGTGTTTATCAGTATATCTATTTAATTTTTTTAATCACTTTTATATTATGCCTTTGACCATGACAATTTCATTAGATGTTTCCAAGTAGAAAAACAGGTAATTTGAAAAGATTAAATCTTGCCCATTTAAAATATAAATGTCAGTTCTCTTCATATTACAGTGTCCATCAAGAAGCGTTTGCAATGTCAACAACAGGATGCATTTTAAATGCTCATTAATCAGTGTGAAGAAAAAGATGAATTAGACCAACATTTATTTTCCAACTAGTGGCTTATGTTTGCCCAAAAAAAGTTGTTGAAAGCCCATTATCCAAAATTGTACTGTTTTCATCAAGTCAGCCAAGCCATCAAATCAACCACTAAGATCTTTAAAGGCTGACAAACGTAATTTACCAAAGAGGATCAGCATGTGGGCAACATAAGCATCCTCTCCAAAACCTTTTGAGTGTTTGAGTGATTACATTTTCATCCCACTAAAGCATCTTGCTCCATTTTCAGCTCAATCTGCGTTTTTTTATCCTCTTTTCCACGACACCTGATAAGCTGACGCTAATAAAACCAAGCTTTGTTTTGCTGTTTATTTAGTTTTTATTCCCTATCAGAATAAAGCTATCAGCTAAGCTTGAGGGTCAACTCTATCACGGATGGACAGAAGGGCTTAGCCATTTTCTTTTAATTCACCAAGGTTTGATTACTTCTGTAAAGATTTTTGCCACAATCTGATAACCTGATGCTCCCTAATTAATGCCTTTTTACAATCCTGCCAATGCTGACATCAAAGCATACTGGGCCTTCTTTATTTGTTTGCCCACTTTCTTCACCCTTCAAAGTTTCACCTTGAAAATCCCTTTAAACTTTTCACTCTTCCCTCTCCGTAAAACTCCTGTTCATAAAACATATTTTCCCCAAAAAACAATTTTGGAGGGATTTGGAAACAATTCTGACAAGTGTTGTAATTCTGACAGAAATAATTCCAAAAACACCAAAGTTGCAAAAGTGGACGGGGACATTGTCTAAGACTCAACCAAGTATGACTGTGAGCAGCAACACGTATGATAGCTCACATTTCGCTGCAGTTCTGCCCGGCTAGGTCAACTTCTGAGGACAGAGAACACAAAGAGGCTGATTCTTCAAAGTCAGCAATCAAACGTGTGCAGCACAAAAGCACATATATCTTCTGTGGCTTGTATTAAAACTGCACGCTATTCATTTAAAAATTTAATTTGCCCACTAAATTAAAGAGTGAAGTGAACATAATGGATGAATCCAGATTGTCAGGAGGCGGGGTGGTGGGACCCCCTCCCAACGTCCTGTAAATGAAAGCAAAGTACGCCGAGAGGTTTGCTGGATCAAATTGCAGCATTGTCCTATTTCACTGGGGGAAGAGTTTGTGGGCGTGCATGTGTACGGAGTGCAGAGAAAGTACATGGCACTTCATTTCTCGAACTGATTGCGTGCTGCCCAGTGGTTGCTGCCTGGCGCCTCGGCAATACACTTTTTTTTGCCCCTTGTCTGTTGCAAACAAACCAGCCAGAGAAATCAGATCACAATCAGGAGAGATTCACAAAGCTGATTAAAAAAAATGAACAGATCGAAGAAGTTTTTTTGTTAAGTCCCAAAAGTGGTGAAGCAGTAGAGAGAGGAAAGGGAGTGAGATACTCATGCCTGCAGACCACACTTTTATTATATTTTTATTATATGGTAAACAATTCAGCTGAATTTCTCTTGGTATTTTTCTAAATCCAGCACAGGAAATGGGAAATGTCTTAATTACGCCAAATAACCCCCATGAAAATGGCACGCAGGCTGCCACTCAAGAAGTCTAGACGATACAGCAACAAAAGGAGTTTGTAGGGTTAGATGGATATAAATATAAGACAAATACAAGTGGAAGCCAATTTATCAAGCTCAACTATGTCAGATATGTAAAATGTATTATAAAATATATATACAATGAGGAACCTCATATATATTTTCTCAGAGAGTGATACATCCACTCAGCTCATTCTTACTGTTGTAAGAAAGCATTTATCCTATAAAAGGCAAAAAAAAAAAAAAAATGCATACATTTTTGCACAGGTAGTCTTCTACATTCCTCCTTTGGCACGGTTTTCCTATCTGCACGTCTCCAAGGGCTTTTGAGTAATGCATTTCTATTATTGTACCCTGTGTAGTGTCACGTTGGTGGCTTTATCAGGAAGTTGTTGTAGGGTGAGGCTGTGGTGGGATGGAAGGGTTATTTTGTGCGGTTGGCTGGTATTAATCTCTGTCACTTGTCCTCTATTGATTTATACTCTTTCCCAATAAGCTGGTCTACAGCCTCCACTTCAGCTGGCACTTTGTGATAGCTCTCCATGTTTGGCCTTCGCTCGCACCTCGCATTGACATTGAAGGCTTGTTCTCCAAATCAGCAAAACGTAAAAAGCAAAGCAAAGAATTTAATTTCCCGCACCAGGAACAAGAAAAGACAAGATAATAGGAACCGAGAGCTCCCCATCCCAACCCTCACTCAACACAAGACATTTGACTCCATCTGTGGATGTTCCTTTAGTGTCTAAATGCATAAAACAAAGATAAATGCATTGCCAATTTCTATTACTAATAGCAGTTGGCACTGCAAACTGTATATCGCACTGGGATTGCAACTTTCAGTGAAGATCTTCTTGTCTCCTACCTTATGACTTGTGCTTCAAATCAAATATGGCACTATGCCTTTTCAATCTATAAATATCTTTGCAAGCAATAATTATTGTCAACATTTTTCCATCCATTTTCTTCTACTTACCCAAGTTTTAGTAAAGGAGAAACAGATCCAAAACTCTACAGATATTTCTAAAGGATTCCAATATGTTCTCAGTGTAAACTGGAAATATAGTTCCTCCACCAAGTTCTGCGTTTAACTTAAATCTCCTCCCGATGGTGCAAGCCAGTAAATCTCCAAGAAGTGGTATATTCAGAATTTTGTCAATCACAATAAATTTCTCGTGATAATTGGTGATGGTCGAAGAGTAGAGGAGCTTTCTGCTCAGCTCTCAGCAGAACCGGTATTACCAAGGACAAGGACCTAACCCGTTCCATCTCCTGCCCCTCCTTGCCAACACCTATGAGATACCCAAATTCCTCAGCTTAAGGCAGATGATGACTTCCTAGAGAGTACAACTGACATTTTCTGGTGTCACTGCTATAAATAGTCAACTTTTTAAACCCCCTTTTTAACAACAGTCTTTGTTTGTGAGCATTTGTTACCAGCTTAAAAAACGTTTTTACTCAGTAAAACATGAAATCTGTCCAGGAAAAAAAAAAAAAAAAAAGTAGGCTCCTGGCCTACTCTCAAAGCCTGTAGCTAATTCCTTTAGTCATTTGTCAACAGGCCAGTAACTCTGCCACCCACCAACCATCAAACAGCACCCCTACCCTTAACCCCGCTCTGTGCTGTGGTCCACATATTTCTAAGGTGTTTAATTACAGATGATTTATCACCAAACTGTCATTTGCTAACTGGGCCCTTCCATCCTCGCTCCCCATGTTCCAACCCTGCTGGGTTGAAGGAACCTTCCCATCACTATGAGGGAGCTCATTTATATTAAAATGAGTATTACCAGTTAATTCTCTTCATACATTTTGGACACAGCGTGTGTCACGCATGAGCTGTGGATCATGCTTGGTTCATGGCAGCTTTGGCATACATCAAGTGTTTTATGGCGGAATAGTTCACGTGCATTTGATCTTGCAAAGATTTCCAGTAAAGGTTAAAGAAAACCTGAAGCAGAACAGGTAGGTCATGTCTCCCTCATGCCCTTGCAAATATTTTAAGCCTAATAAGACATTATCCATTATTAACTGTATAGAATAAGAACCTAAAGAGACGTTTATATTAAATCCTATTTTCTGAGTTAACCTCTGCTAATAGCTGCCTTTGCCAGCCAAGGACGACCATGATGTTTCACTTGAAGCAAACGAGAAAACCAATAATGCGTATAACAACAGCAGTGCATAAAAATAAGTGAACTGTACAGCCCCCTCTAGATGTATTACCACAGCAGAAGAAAAAAAAAAAAAACGTTTTCCGTTTTCCAATGAGACCACACGCCATCACTGACAACATCCAGTTTCAAACGACTACAGACAAATCTCACACAAATAAACAAATAAGCAGCGTACTGCTTCACAAACCCCTTGCGGACCAATCCCCGACATACTGTATACCAAAAGAAAAAAGAAAGGATTCAAAAGTGAACGGGAATAGCTTCCTCTCTGTTCAGTCAGGGGAAATAATAATGAGGGTATTAAATATAGCCAGCAGATGAAAAATAATAACATATCGATTGAGCACGTAGTGCTTTCAAAGGAGCGTAATGGCCTGATTCCTGGTATCGATCTGCCGGTGGGCTGTGGTAGAAGTAGCAAGTCGGTGCTGTAAGACCCCCAGTGAGAATGAGATTGGTGAAGCCATCCGAGGGTCTGTTTTGCAGTATCATTCTGTAGGGGCTTCAATTCAAATGTTTTTTTTTTTTTTCTTATTTTCTTAAGCTGAAGTGAAATGAATGCTACTGAAATGGCTCAGCGCATGCTACATTCCTCATCAATTACCACACTTACCTGTGACAGAGAAAGAGAAATGTCCATTTGCGCCACACCAACTGGTAGGATCACATTTTGTAGACAAACCATTATGTTTTAGGTGTACAAGACATTTTGGGACCTCTGGAAAAAAGATGAAATCAACACTAAAGAAAAATAATCTTTCACTTATCTCACACTGAAAAATTTTGAAAAATCAAACCTTTAATTCGAGCATTTATTTGATGGTAAAACAGTCACCCTTAAAAAACAAATCCTTGTTTGTTTTTTAAGAAAATCAATAATGTTAGAATTAGTAGTTTCCCTTTCTGTGAAATAAATGTAACATGGGCACTTTTAAAATATTAAAATATATAAAGAGCTGAAATTGTGACAAATGAGGATGGCTACTTCAAAACTATACAATCCAATCTTGTTGTGTTAAATCGACTTATGACTGAATCAGTTAGCATTTGATTGAATAAGAAAAATAACCTAAATTAGCCTAATCCATTAGTTTTTAGAGATTACAGATTTTTACCAGACATGCCAGTAATTATGAACTATAGTTTACTTTCGCAGCGTCCTTTATGATGACCCACTAAACTAAAGATTTAGTGTCAACATGATACGTATCATATGCTAAGAAGAAATACTATGCACGATTATCTGTGTGCTATAATGTGCACTATTTATGCAGTTTATTCATAGCGTGTTTGTGTGGGAAAAAAAAAAAAGATGGACAAAATTCAATCTACGACTTAACACTCAAGTTCTAACCCACCTCTCACAAACTCCTCAAGTGATCTTATTTCTAGCTCAAAGAGACAGAAAAATCTATATCTCAATTTGGTACACTTCAACTCCACTCCAAAAGTGCCCTGAGAGAAAACTGAATTAAACCGAGACAAGCTGATTCAACCCCCCTGAAAAATGAATTTAAGTAGTTGTTCCTGAAATATGTATTTGCCACGTGCAATATCAGCGGAAGACAAACGTGAAAGGACTTCACAGCAGCCTTTCGTGAGGAGAAAAAGGTGTGCTTTCCAGGAATAAAAATAAATTAATAAATAAAGCTGTGTATGCCAGGGAATACATTAATCATAACAAGGTGACAGCCAGCCTGACAGACACGCAGAGGCGCAGGAACAGATTTGACTGCGTTTTTATTCCTCAACAGGTTTGGAAAACGGTGGGTGGGGGGAAAACCCAAAGGGCAATTAAAAGAGCGTCGATAGCCGTGTCAGCTGGATTAGGGACTGGGTGTGAAATTGTCACACCAGGTGTCAGGGGTACTTTGTTAACAACTCGGCCCCAGCCTTAGCCTTGGAGTGGCGGAAGAGGGCTTCGGCAGAACGTGACGTTGGAAGAAACACTGTCAAGTCTGCGCAAGACCGGATTAGATTAGCGCAATGGAACAGGTGGCCTTTTATTGGCTCTGCGATACTGTCAGGGATTCTCTGAAACTGGATGCGCACATACACACACACACGTATCCATGCACAGCAAACAATCAGGGTGAAGGTGGCACAAACCTTTTGTGCTAAGAGGTACCTTAGCTTGCTCGCACGTCTTAGTTGACTGTAATGCGAGCATGAAGCGTTTGTAGTTTGAAGCTTCAGCCAGCGAAAGGATGAATGGAGATGAAAAAAAAAAGTCATGCTGGGCTTTGTGTGCTTTGGGCGACGAAGCACTGTCTGTTGAGCGACATAAAAATCCAGGGGTTGTACAGCCGTCTGCCAGGAAGAAACCACAAAATAACACAGCCTATAAGACTGATAGTTGCCACAGCGAGGCAGTCTGCCAAACCATTCTTCACATCCACCGCCATATTTAGTGTCATTTACAAGGTACGTTTCAGCCATGAATAATGCATGCGGTGATGTATGGCATGGGTGTGTTTCAGATAAATTATACAGTAAGGTTGAACCAAACAGTGCATCATATACACATAGAGACAGTGTGGGATAAAAAATTAATAGGGACTATTTTCCCAAACTGACAGGGAGTTCTTAAAGTGAGGCTGGAGTTAAGAACTCTCCGGCGAATCCAGATGCTGCCTCAAAATTTTGATTAAATTTTGATGTCATCATCTGACTTGCAAAATTATTGATACCCCTTGAACTTTTTTTCCCCCCACATTGTCACATTACAGCCTCAGACTTCAAAGGATTTCACATGACTGACCATAAGAAGCATTAGATAATTGTGATGATGAGCCAGAGCTTCTGTGAACAGCAGTTTTTAAGTACAAGTAAAAACTTAAATTGCTAGTTGGATTTTGATCTGGATCTTGGATCCTTCAAACATATTAGTATTTTCTGATGTAAAACTCAAGAGCAGCTCTATTTCCACCCTAAACTTTAAAGTTTATTTTGAGCTGCACCCATCCTCCATTCAACTCAGACCAGCTTCCCTGTCACCGACGAAGAAATCACCAAAGCATGATGCTGCCACCACCATGTTACCATATCAGACACTGTTTTGCAAGTGATTTGTAGCGTTATGTTTCCCTCCATATATATCTGTTTGAAAGGCTGAAATGTTTAATCATTTATTTGACAGGCTTTCCCATGTTTGCTGGGCTCCCTACATTTCTTTAAGTAAACAGCAAGCAACTTGTTTTAGCTTTTAATGAGTTTCCTTTTCCTGCTCTTCTGTACATGTGCATCTCTGGGACTTCCACTTGCTTGTTTCTCTGATATTTAAGTTTTAGGCTGATAGCTTAAACAGAGATGATTTTGCAGTCTAACACTACAATCAAATACTTTAAACATCTCCACAACTTTATCCCTGACATGTCTGCAGGTTACCTTTGTCTTCATGAGGCCGTCTTGTCACAAATGTTCTCTAATCTACCTCTGAAGACTTTACAGATGAAGGTTGGTTACTCTAGATTGTATTTATTGCAATCAGATTAAAAAAATGCCAAATAATCACACCACAAAATTTATTATTTGTGAAATCCTTTTTCAAATCAACATTGTGTGTTGGTCAATTATATAAAATCCCAGAAGCTCACAAGGTCTGTAGTTTAATGTGTGCTACATAAATAAACATATATATAAAGTTCAAGGGATGTGAATGATATTTCAAGGCACTGTATAGTAATACGCCATAAAGAGTGTCTAAGACTGTAGTTCTGCCACAAAAATAAGTAATCTCAGAAAAACCAAAATAAGAAAAAACAGACAGGGTTTTTTCCCCCCTTCTTCTTCAGGAGATAAATATTTGAGTTGTTTTGATGTCTGATGAGGAGCTCTGTTGAAACTAGGTCACAAGGGGTGCCACTTTCTCAAATACCTGAGCGAAAAGCTTCACAAGAAACATGAAGCACCTTTCTAGTCGAGACAGGAAATGGCTTTTGGGTTTCATTTCTAGGACAACACGTCATTCTGAATTTACTGAGAAGAACCACATTAACAATTAGAGATTTCAGAAAAACTAATATCCAACAAGCTTGTAACATTTTTTTTTTCCACTTTTAATTGTACAGTTTAATTTCTACTGGGCCTAAACTGGCCCGTTTGTGTCAATAATGCTCACAGAGTCTCTGTTACACTTGACATTTGCTTCAATTTCATTTCTAAGTGGCACATGCAAGCCATTAACTCATTTTTCAAAGTAGGTTTTTCATTGATTTAGACAACATATCCATCTATCAAAATCTTTTAAAAGTTGTGAACCTGTAATCTTTCAATTTTGTCAAGTTTAAAAAACTGAAGAGTTTCAACAAACTCATCCACCATCTAATTAAACTTTTATGCAAATGTTCTCTGGGTTCCAGATAACAATGTTTCTAATTCAAACATTAATTTCCCAGCGAGCACAGTGAGATAAGATGCAAAGCTCTTAATTTTAGAGCTTTAGTACAAAAGTTAAAAAATGTGAATAATATATGAAAACCTCAGAATAAAACAAACATTGTGAGCATCCTGTGAGCCTATTAAGGGTGATGGCAGTTAGCAAAAAGTCACCCTAGATCTTTTAGAGGGTATTAAAAAAAAAGTCACAAAATGCAACAGTGGTTTAAAAACATTCACTCATCAAATACCTTAAAGTAAGATTTGGTGCAACAACTAATTACAAAAACTTTAAGAGATGTGAACCAACAAGGTTTATGAGTATGAGCATCGCATTCATTTCATGTTTTAAAAAAATGACAGAAAAACATAAAACAACTTCAATGGTTTTTGAGAACCAGAATTAGGTGCACATGTTTGAAAATATGGGTTAAAGTTTTATGATCAGATGAGTGAAAGCTCAAGGAGTTTTTCCACAGTAGCGTACACATTTTATTTCAAGAAATATTGGTACTCTGCACCAGCGTAACAACAGCAACATCATGCGATGGTGGTATTTTGCTGCATTGCATAAAGCAGATATGGCAATTCTTCAACTTCATCTCAAGTCAACTGGGACAGGGTTAGATTTAGACACAATTGATACAGCAAGCTAATGTCAAGCTATTAGAAAGCCTTATTTCTTTGCTATATTTAAGAAGAGCCTGTGCAAGGAAATAATCTGCAAATTGGTCAAATTTCTAACTGGAAAGATGGCAGGGTGTGTCCAAAAGGTATTATTGATGGTGAACGTGTATGTTTCAACACTGTCTGCATTTTGTTGGAGTTCAGTAGCATGGAGAAAAATCATGAGAAAATTTTACTCAGTAGTTAGTTGTTTTCCACAATGAAAGAATTCTAGACTACCATTTAAAAGTGTTGCACTACATTCTATTTCAACAAAAAAATCACAACAATGTTGGGGCAAATTCTTGTGAATTCTTACTCGTGAATATAATCCAGGTGCCTGTTTGAGATGACGATTAATAGCTGCAATTTGCAGCAAATGGGCTTTTGAACAATATGTTTAGTGCAGCTAGATAAAATGAGTCCCTGGCCACTGATCTGGAGACACATTAGGTTTTTTTAGTCAGCTATGATTAAGGCATGAATAAGGGAGATCAGACTTTGAACCTGCGGTGTTTAATGCTGCCCACCTGTTATAAATGAGCAGTCAAACAAGTCAAGCATTGGTTGTCCCAGGCCAATTCAAGGACGTTGGCTTGCTAGACGCACACACATATGCATTCTCTAATAATAGTTTTCTAACTCTTCATTTTCTTTACACAGCTGCTAAGAGTGTGTGTGACTTTCTGCTTGCGGGTCACTGGGCCGATGGATGGTGTTTGGTTGTGTGAAGAAAATCCACATGAGGACTTTGAAAAGGACGTTTATAACTGGAGGGAAATCAGAGGTCTGCTCTCCAATAGGCACAAGAGTAATTGCATTCAGCATACAGGTAGAGATCCATAGAGAAACCAGCTGACCAGAATTCAACAGTTATGATTTGCTGTTCAAAAACTTTAAAAGCTGACCCTGGTCCCAGCTGGTACTCAAAAAATCTGATCTTGTCCCAGTTAGTAAATGCCAGATATTTAAGCACATTAAACTTGTGCTCAAATTTCCCCCATTCAGTAAATGCACCAAACCTAACCACTACCAAGTAAAAATAAACAAACTCAAAAATCAAATCTTTTTCTAATCAATGTAAATGTAAATTTATTTAGGCTGCTGTAGATCCAGAAATATTATTTTAAGTAAATAACAGGAAAGGTGCTCTGTTTTATGTTCATTCTAGACTTGCAGTTTGATAGAGTAGTTCAGTTATGTCAGTTCAGATTTCTTGTTTTTGTAGAAACAAGGAAGTAGTTCAAACAATCTCTTTCATCAATCATCAAGGATCATATCCCAAACTCCAACATCTCTCTGCCAGATAGAGATTTAAAGAGCAAATGAAGTGGATTAGCAGTGGTTGCTAGAGGTGACGTTCAGGACACGGTACAGTAGGATATTCCCTGCTGCCTGGAAACTGAGCTATTAGCATGTAAAGCAACAGGTTTCAGTCAAAGGCCTTTTAGCATTTGTTACAAGACTGACTGCTACTACAGACACCCTTCCCACAGCATCACCACACACAACAATTCAGACACAACTTGGATAATATGATTTACTACAACATTTAATTATCCTCTGGGATAAATAAAATGTTTTTTACTTAAATTGTCCTTTTAAGATTTCAATCATCTGCCAATTAAAGAACATGCTTAAGAACATTCTTAAGTGAAGAATGACTGGTTTGATGTTATAAGTAGTGAGAGATGGCTTAAGATGCCAACTCAAATTATTTTTGCTAAAAACTCGTATCAACAAGCTTTACAATAAAGAGATTGAAGATCAACTAAAAAAAAAAAAATCGGGATTAACAATTCATTGTATTTTTTGTTTCGTTTGTTTTATTAGCAGAACCATCATCCTTCAAGATCCACAGTTACTGCATGCTCTTCATCAGTATTGCTGGCAGTGCTACAAACAGCTATTGGCTGTGTGGATTATAGCATTTTCAAAAAGCATCGCTTACATCTGCTTCTCAAAAGCTTGAGACTCAAAGTGGGTCAACAGAGTGTTGCTGCACTGGCTTCTACCTGCAGGCCCAAGGTATTTAACATGTGCTCTCCAGTTCAACTTTGCTACACTGTGTAAAACACCTCCGAAGGCTTGCTTTCTGTCTGTGTTCACATTTGCTATCAAGTGTTGTCCTCATTTTTTCCCCCTTAAACAGGTCTATTGCATAACAGCCTATGGAGGACAAGATAATTTAGGCAGTACAACATGTGAGACATGTAAAACAAGAAACTGGGGGCTATCCATGGAGAGGGTCTACTGTGGTAACACAGGCTAAAAGGTTAAAGCAGCAGGGGGAATTAATATGTCTTAATGACATTATAATGAATGAGAAAATATGGGACATCATTTATTAAATGGAGTCAAGTGTGTCAGAGAAGTGTAAGGACTCGCAAATGCATTAATTATCTTGCCGTCTCTCTTTGTGGACGTGGGGAAGAAAGCGTTGGTGGAGCGGTAATGACGGGCCCAGAACGGACATCATAAGTTACCACAAGGGGGGCTTTATGACGACAAGGTCTGATCTCACTCCTGCTCCTTTGCAGTGAGATGTATTTCATGTGTCCAAACTGTCACTGGAAATTTGGACAGAAAATCAGAAGGTGTTCTTTTTCCTGTATGTCCATTTGGCAAGATGTGATGCTTTAGTTTTTTTTACCCAAATCACTAGGACAAAATCAGACATAGGGGTAACTCCAGAGCCGGCCCACAGTTCCTTAAGCAGAGTGAAGAACATCACTACTGCCAACAGGGCAGTGTTAAGTTTAATTGGCTGAGCTTAAACACATTCATGGTTAATTGGTTATTTTATGCTGGGAAATATTTCTTACCAAAATGAGTTTGAACAAAGAAAAAAATTGAACTCATCAGATTGTAACTATGTTAACACTAAAGATATTCATTACACTTCTACAAACATGCCAGTTCCTTTAAATCCACAGTTTAAAATCTATCACTATACGTATCCTGAAACCATCAAGTTTAACAGTTTTCCTGTTCTCAATAAGCATTCATCATCATTACTAACATCCTCACACACACTGGACAAAGTCAGCTATAAAGTCCAACAACTGCTTCAAAATAAACCAATCTTTACTTGGAAATCATAGCATGTTTTCTGGACAACATAGACATTTCCTAGTAAATCAAAGACTGCTGATAGCAAACAAACAGTCAGTGTTTAACCAGCAATTTCAACCAACTGTTACAATGATGACAGATATTAAATGCTAATTCTCAAACAGATTTATTTTCTTTACCAAACTGATTAGGAGTTATTTGGGGTGGAGTCTTGAAGTTGAGAAAAAGTGAAACTCGACACAGAAGAGCTTTAAATGAAACACATTTCCCCTATGTTACAAGATCCTGGAGGAAACCCAAATGTCCTCCTCACCACAATATTCTCTAGTACATTGCTATATTTTGAGGGAGTCCAAGAATTTCCCTGGGAATAAGTGATAAACAGCTTCAGTAAGTTCTGAGTTGGTGCCCTGAACCAGTTCTCCCAATATGACGGAGTGGTAGATCTTCTAAAGACTCTCTCCAAACGGCGCATTTTGACTATGATACCCGGCACATTTTACCCATAGAACTTCTTTTCATAAGACTTTCTATTTTAGCAAAGTAATTTTGTGTGTGCATTTCCCCTGTTGGGTAAGGAAACCCACTTATTAATGTAAATAATCATTGTGAATGAGAAAATCATCCTTTCTATCGAATCGTTGCAAACTTGGAAGTTTGATACAACTCGCTAATACTCTGATTAGTAGTAGGGGAGCAAGACCATATGATTGTGAAAACGGAAGGCTATGGTTTTCAGGAAAACATTGTAACTGATACTATCACAGTGACTACCCTTTATAACTTATGGAAAGCCACTCTAAATTCATAATGAAGCAAAGGTAACATATTGTAGGGATTTTACCATTGCAAACTCTGAAATGGTCGGATAACAAACGTTTAGGACAGAGATTTCTGGTTTCAAAACTATTTTCCACAGCCTTAATTTCTGATTGTCAAACAAAATCACTTCAAGGTCATAAAAAGATTATAATAGCTAAAGCCTGCACAAAACATTCCACCTACACGACTTATTCTATGCTTAAAATCTGCAGCTTGAAATTGTTCAAACATAAATGAGATAAATGCTGAAACACACACTACTATTTTACTGTGGAGGGAGCAGCCGCTTTTGGAACTGTTTGTGTTAATCTCCCTAAAATGCTAATTTTGTGTGTTTCTTTGGCCCATTCTGATACATGATGTGAAACAACTGTGGAACAGTCTGATTTTCAGGCTTTACAAATTGGTTTGATTCCTCCCACAATAAACCTGCCAATTTCCTTTGAGGAAAATTCTGTCCAATCAAATGTCCCTTCCAAGCTGAGTGACTCTACAGCTTGTTGTCCATATGCTGTTATGGCAATAGTGGATACTCACTTTGTTGTCTCTAATCTCTCAGTGTTGCTCATCTTGTCAGCATTTCGTTATCTGGTTCTTGGAGATCAGCTGAGTCAGAGGTCAAATTCACCAAGCTTGGTGCAAACTCAACAATAGATTTGGTTTTCTTGGAAAGGTTTGCAGTAATAAAGCAGGTTCCACGTAAAACTTAAAAATGACATACTCAATGAAACTTTCATTTTCTGTCATGTCTGCTTAGCCAACTGTAGTGCCCCTTCCAAGAGGTTCTCTGGCTTCTCCACAATTATGATAATATCTTGTGATATCTTTCTATTAGAAGAAAAAAAAAATTAAGACAGCTTATTTGACATATTGTACACTTTAGGGTCAGTCGTCCAAAACCTTCTGCACAAAGGGATTCACAGCCTGCTATAGTGTGAGACAACAATCAGTGGAATGCGCCATCACTGTGGAAATTAGTAAATGACACTGAAAATTGCAGCAATTATTGCCAACTTAAGGTCTGCCTGTGGGTCCTAGGAGAATTAGAGGAGAAAATACAGACTCTGTCTTCAAAGGCAATTAGTCTTCATATTGTAGTGTGTCCATTCAGCGAGTGTTCTACCCACTCACGGGACCGCACATGTGGACATGGCTAATAGTCCCTCTTAATGAGCCAATCGTTCATTATCAATCTTCTGGGAGGCTCAGTTTGAGAGCAGCATCCTGTTGACACATTTGGAGGAAGCGACTATGGTGTCCTGTAACCATCTGCAGCAAAAACACACTGTATGTGTTTTTGCAACACATACAGTGTTGCAAAAACAAGAAAGGTGCTATGTGTTCATGTTGAGAAAGCTAACCTGGACAGATTTCTACGGACAAATGCAAACTCATCCACACAGAATCAGGAGAGCGAATGTTGACTAGAGACAGTAGTTAGCTATTGTTCCTAGGTAGCTAGTAGCTAATTCTCACCACAGACCCCTCCAACATAACCAGAGAAGAACCACCAATTATCAACAAGACACAGAAAAGCCAACTGGGTCTTTGAATTATTCAGTTATTAATATGTTTCACGGGCTGCAAAGTGGCGCAGTAGGTAGCACTGTTGCTTTGCGGCAAGAAGGTCCTGGGTTCGATTCCCGGCCCGGAGTCTTTCTGTTCTCCCTGTGCATGCGTGGGTTCTCTCCGGGTACTCCGGCTTCCTCCCATAGTCCAAAAACATGACTGTTAGGTTAATTGGTCTCTCTAAAGTTTCCCTACATGTGGGGGTGTGTGTGTGTGCATGGTTGTTTGCCCTGTCTGTCTCTGTGTTGCCCTGCCACCTGTCCAGGGTGTACCCCGCCTCTCCCCCGGAACATTAGCTGGAGATAGGCACCAGCACCCCTGCCGACCCCACTAGGGACAAGGGTATACAGGAAATGGATGGATGGATATGTTTCACCAAAACTGGAGTTTCAGTTGTTGAGACTTTTGTATAATTAACAATCTAATGCAAAAGTAGAGATAGTAACTTGAGTTTTGAACTTGGACTTAAGTTGCACTTAATCTACTAAAACAAAACCTTCAGGCTTTTACTTTGATTTGTGCTCTAATGACTTGAGGCTCAAATTTAAATTAATATTTATAGCACCAACAGGAAAAATATTCTATTACTCTTTTCTCTTTTTTTGTGGACATTAACTTTTGTAATACTCCACTAGCTCATTTTCATCTGCTTCCCTCAAATACGCAACTTTTCCCTCTGCACCTATATCATTTTCTTTGCACTGACCACAATGTTCTTTGTATGCAGCCATTTGCGAAAGCAGCATGCAGCAACCTGAGCTCTTAAAAGCCCTGTACGTTCCGCCCTTTATCATTCATTCTCACTTTGTCTTCCACCTTCACCGACTTCATTTTTGCAGTGATCCAACATTCTCCACTGACCTTAGAGAGCATGATTAAGGGCATTGGGCCTCTGGCGCCATCCTGTTTCCTCCACGTTATATTAAAAGGTGAAGAAAGGGTTCCGTCTTGTGATGATGGGTTGGGTACAAGGTTCTCTTCCCCCACAACAAAATAAACCCTCTGTTATGGTTCATGCCAGCTCATGTCTATTAATTTAGACCTATTTTCCTGATATTAAATATTTTTCGACCTTCCGGCTGTCAACCGTGAAACCTCATCTTTCAGCTTCCTGGTAATATGCTGAACTTCACTGAATCAGATAATGCAAGGAGACTTTTTCCACTTCACTTTGTTTACTGACAAAATGCCCTCCTTGCTGAGCAAGGCAGAAAGTGATTATCATCGTCTATCGCATAAGTCGTCTTGTCAAAGCCTCTCAGATGCATCCTCGGAGAGGCCGTGCACGGAGGAACAGAGAGGTGCACTTTGAGCTGTTGCCGCTGGGGGAGGAGGAGCGCTGGAGCAGCAAGAAGAGAGCTGATGTTTCATATGTCTAAGGCAATTAACACTGACATGACACATCCAAAATATGCCCCTGGGACTGACAGAGCCAACTAATTGACAAACTATTTTAAAAAGACAACATGCAGCTTCATCATGTAATAAATCTGGAATCTATTCCTGTCTGTGCGATGATTGCTTTTTATTTCTTGTAAATGTCATTAAGTACTACTGTGCTTACAGGGACACTGTGCAGCTTTTGACAAGATGGGTGTATGTTTGTGTGTGTGGGGGGGGGGAATTGCCCTGAAGTGATGACTTTGTTTGGTACTGGTAACTTACATGACAAATACAACTGTTCATTTGCTGCTCGCTATAAATACCTTCTTAGGCCCCTGCAGCAATGCAGGGAGAAAGACAGATGTTTTATTTCATGCCATGTTTTCAAACTAGCACTCTCATAGAAACACACGCGCACACACACACAATGCCTGTCTTACAAACCTCTATGCAATCGTAAAAGATAAATGAATCTCAATTCATTTGTTGTCTGGAGCAGCTCTCCGGCTCACGGAGCATGAGCTCCGTGTCCATAAAGGTTCAGCCAGTAATTTGGACTCTAAAGGGGTTGTTCAAAATGACAGAAGTCATTGGACGGGCAATTTGTTTTCTCATGGGAAGCTGTGTTTGAGGCTGTGGGCTTTTCCTCTGGGAAGTAAGGGCAATCAGCTGAAGCTTGTCAATGAATAGTGACCTTTGACCCCATCTATAGAAGTCACCTGGGGATTTTAGAAAACCTGTACTTCCACTGCATACGTCTGCCTAACATTACACTCCCCCTGTTAAACCGTGATTCAAAGTACAAACAGAGAGAAATGGCTAAACCAACACTTCATAAGTCATTCAAACTATTTGCTTTTTTTGTTATTTTGTTTTGGCGTACTCAAACACAAAAAAACCCCTAACAATACAAAACTTGTCAAGTTGCAGCTTTGTTTCCTGGCTGTCTTGACTCAAAATATATGTGGAGTAACTGGAATGCAACACATGATTTATATTCATCTGGGTTTCTACATGGATTTAAAAATTTAAATGACCACAAATTCTCTAACATGACCTTTTTAATGTGACACATATTTGCTGTCAATGTGGAAATCTTGGAAACATTCTTGACAATGTTCTTTAATTTGCAAAATTTTTGTTGTAACCCCTTGGTATAAATGTTATGAACCTTAGAAATTTTTGGAAAAAGAAGTGTCTGAATGCTTTATAATGCTTTCTAAGGAATCCATTATTTGGGATTATTCCAGAAAAATACTTTTTTTTTCTACTATGATTGTTTATGTTCTTCTCTCCTTCACTTAATTTAAAGAATGTGGTGGGAAAAAATTGAGTTTGTATTTCTTATTGGCTGTCTAATGCCACCTGTTCATGCATTTATCAAAGTCTGCATCTGTTTGGCTGATCAAGTCCTGTGACATATTTTTCCCTGGAAAATGCCAGATTTCATCTGAGCCATATGTGCCAACTGAAACTCGGAGAAAAAAGAAAACAAAGCCAACAACAGGTTTTTCCTTAGCTGATTTCAAACCCAACACAAAACAAAGCCAGTGAGAATTTCTTGCCTTTCTGACGTCTAAACCAAACCTGATTAATCTGCTTGATTCCTGTTGTAATGTTTTCTTTCATGTATGATTCTTTTTCAGAATCCTATGCCTTCTGTGTAAAACGTTTGTCTGCAAAGTTTTATATTCTTGTCATTGGATCCTTATGAGATCAGTTTCACATTTTTGAAATTTTCTTTTTTCATATTCAGCTCAGTTTCAGATTTTTCCAAAGTGAGAAACCATCCAATTACCTGCTCCAGTTAACAGAGCCACTACCGCCCAGAAAACACAAAACCATCATGGACAAAGGGAAGCAAATTTGAAGTAACGATACAATATACAATAAGCCTTTTCCTTCTGGAACCTGCGTTAAGCAGTCTTTAATTGTTCCTTTAGCAATTCTTAAAACAAAAAATACTCTAAATAAGCTTAAAAAGCATTATTACCTATTCTTCTTACAGCTATTTCTATCCTTTGTTGAAGAAAATGTTCTCAATGGTGGCAATCAAATTCAGTTCATTTTCACTGCGCGTTTTATCAGAAACGGCCATCAGAACTGTCTTACTTTGCCGAGTAGAGTTTAAAATTCAGGTAGCTTTTCTTTGCTGCAGGCAAGACATGGATGAAGTTTGGATTACCTAAAGCAAAATTTGTACAAAGGAAAGCAAACATGTTATAGATATCCTAAGGTTTTGATATGTAGACCTAAAACGTTTCTACAAATTTAAACTTAAAAATCTAAAAAGGTAAAAAAAAAAAAAAAGCTTTTTCAATTCCTCTGTTGCTTCAGTTTTCTTTTCAGGCCTGCCAACTTAATTCAACACAGTTATAACTAGATTTGGTGGCGAGCGGGAATAACCAGCGTTCTACAGCTAAATCAACATCAGACACTAGGCTGGGTCCCTCTGGGGGACCATACAGCACCTCAGTGTTTCTCCATCAAAGCAGCACGCTTTGCTTCGAGCCCCCAGTGGAACATTACTTAATGTAACTGCCGTCTTCATTTTGGCTTTGCTCTGATGTTGGAGTTAAAAAAATAAAATAAAATCCCTCAATTTTAACTCTAAAACGTAAAAGGTTTGGGGAGATGAGCTGGGGGGGAAAAAAAGTGAGAGACCAATAGAGGGGAACAGTGTAAGCTGTTAATGCTATGTTAATCCCTGACTAAAACAGCTAACGGTAATGCAGAGCTAGATAGCTAACAGGACAGATGAGAGAGAAAAAGGGAAATGAGATGAAGAAGAAACCTCTGTGGTGAGTCTTTTACCCAGCTGGAGTAACTTATTTTGGCACGAGACAAAACGTTGCTTCTACTCACAGTGAAATATAAAAAATAAGCATGCAAATAGCATTTTTTCATTGTCAGTTTGCAAATGTTTAGATATGCATGCATGATCAAAAGTAAGCATTTTGTATCAAGTTATATTAAAAATGATCTAGTATTCTCTCGGTTACTAAAATCGGGACCACTGTAACTCTGTTACTATCAGTCTTAACGTTATGTTATAATTACCGTGCTTTACCTTTTAGATAATGTTCAGGCAATGCCAGCCAAGGAAGTGATCAAAGTCATTCAGTCTGAGTTGGGTACACTTCCGAAGTATTGAGCAATTACAGTTACCGTACAGACATGGCTCATTCTGGCTGATTAATTTCGAGGATGTCTTTCCCACATGATCATGATTCATATGTCATGACCATAGGTGATAGTAGTACCAGTTGACCGAGAGATTTGCTTTGAACCAAACAAGTCTGGTTCAAAGCGGTTACCTATATATAGTTTGGCAGACAGATGGCACCTTGTATTGGGCCAAGAAAGTGTGGACAGAGATTTAGCATCAACCAAGATTTTTAAGTTTTAACATACTTGGTCCTTTCCGGGTATTTGTTTTTCATATATTTTTATTGGAAAATATGAATTTAGACATGACAAAGTCACTGTCAGATTACACAAGGCATGCCTGAAGTGAATATTAATATTTACCCAAAATGCAATGCATCCAGGTTTGTAAGGATAACCCAAGTTTAGTCAGGAAAACTCTTTTGCAAGACAAATAATGTGAGAAATCACACAAACATTCCTCTGGTATTATTTACACTTAAACAATACCAGCGTTGATTAATAGTTTAAACTTTATTGAAAACTTAGTTTGAATTACAAAGAAAAACAGTAATTAAGAATCTGGGAATCACAAAGGAGATTAATCAGAGCCAAATTGATTTGTTTAAGCTTCCCACTTTCAGGATGAAGCAGTCAAACAGGATTTAAGAAAGTCCTCCTGAGACGTGAATCTGCGTAGAACCAGACCCCTCTAGGACAGAGCTGTCAGTCCTCTGGGTAACTGAATCAGTTCATGGTGAGGTAACTTGGCTGACGCGCGCTTCTCTTTGTGTGTTCACACATATGGCCTCAGTGTTAATCTGCATAAGCAGAACAAAAAGCTTCGACACCTGTGAGCATGCATGCGCTCGCTGTATTATTTACAGATGTGGATGATTCTGTGTGTTGAACTGTAGCTGTGTGTGGTTTGGGTGCACTTGTACAGTACGTGTGCCAGCTGTCCAGTGCTGCCCTCGGGAAGAATGCGTAATGGGGATAAGCTTCTTCTCCTGGCTGCTATCGGCTTTACTGCAGATCTGTTCCAGGTGTCTGAGCGAGACAGCGTGTGTTATGAGGATTTGTATTGCCCGTATTTACTAACAAAGAATCATAAAAAAAATTATCGAAATAAATAAAACTGCCTAATGTGAAACATAAATTAGCAGTTAAATGAAGGAAAAACAATATTGTTTCTTTTAGTTACAGTCAGACTTCATTTTTTCCATATTAGTCATTGTCTTTATGGTATTAAGATGATGTTTTTAAGAAGACAAATGAGTGTGTTTTATGGGACTTTGCAATTTAGTCTTGAGTCTCACTTAAGTCATACAAACAAAGACTTCAGGCTTGACTTAGACTCATGCTATGAAGACTCGATATATGGCTCAAGCTTGAGGGCTGAGCCAGTATATATGGGTTATTGACAGTATATGTTCATAAAAGGAGCTTAAGGCAACTTCCAGGTTTCTCTGTCTTCAACTTGACAATGACAATAGATTAATTTGATTCCTTATGTAGTGGGCACAGAATGGTATGGCATATTTAATTTTGCCAATTCACTGTGGTCTTGCAATGATTAAGCCACAACTCTGACAGAGTCATATGCATTGTCTGGTTAAAGTGTGCACTTGATTTACTAACCTCTTTTTTCGCAGAATCATAATAATGACCAAACTAAAGTCTCTCAAATGAAATTCTGAAGACTTGAGACGAGACTTGTGACTTGTTAGCACAGTAAACTGTTGCTGTACTACCTTATGAAATTATACAGGTTTTATTGCTCATAAAAAGTTATGAATGAGTCCAATTTTCAGTTTGTCCTCTCTTATACAAGAAGATAAACAAAATAAATAAATGTATCCTTTTTTTTTTGTCATGAAACCTTAAAGCTTTGCTGTGCTATTTGGTGAGGGACAGCCAGAGAAGCCGATTATGGTTAGCAGTTTATAGAGCTGATGCAGCAGAGTGGAGATAGGAGATGGTGTTAATATTGGGTTTTCTGACCTTGGATCACCCCCTTGCAGGCCCCCATGCATGGATACCTATACCTCCCCTCTTCATACATACACAAACACACAGAAATGCTTTCACCCTGAAGCTCGACTCAAAATAAGCCAATGAGCAAGAGGGACAAAGACAGGCAGAGGAGGAGGAAGTGGCTCTTGCAGCAGGGCTGTTTACTTGCATTGTTAATTTCATTACCCCTCCGGCAACCACTTCAATATTTAACATTCTCGATTTAGTCCTTTTCTTTCTCCCCCCCTCTGTTTCCTTTTAACGGGTTTGCTACCAAAGTCCAACAATTAGACAGAGTGGCCAAAGCTAATCTATCAGCAATCCGTACTTACCGCTTAATATAGTGGCACTTGATTTGCACTCAACTACAGGGAGGCCAAACCTTGTAAAAGCCACCATCCTTTTAAATGGACAATCAATTCGGCAATGTGACTTTGTAGCTGGGTTTTGTTCAGACATGCCTGTGGAGTAATGATAACCATGGCTGGAAATATAGAACTGGATGTGTAGCAAGAAAGTTCCAATAAGGTACGAATGTAGAATTATGCCTAGAATTATGTGGGTTTGACGCTTCCTTATATTGTCAGGGACCAATAAAATTGCTGCAGATACCTGAACCCATTTAAGATATAGCTTTGAAGGATTAAACAAGGCTCTCGTATCAGAAAAAAACATTTTTGCTAAAGGAGGGTGGTGGAGTTCTGTGGACATATTTTTTCTCAATTATTCTCCAAAACATTGTCCTGTTCATCATTCAGATCAATTGTTCCAGAATAAATGGAACAATTACTCCAATCCACATGGTGACTGCTTCTCTCAATATTTCACAGTCAAGTTCTGAAGTTCAGCCACACACTGTCTCTTATACAGTAAGGTTCCACAAACAAAATGTGTTAACAAAGTAATCATATAAAATGAATAAAGCAAGGTAAAGATTTGGCACCACAACACCATAAATGGACGGTAAATGTAGAAGCCTAGAACTACTTACAAAGTCAAACAGCAGACATCACTGTCAGCACAGACTTCACTTAAAGATAAAGAGTCGTCCGTTACGTTTTAGCCAGAATAATCACATAACGGACAATATTTTTTTCACATCTTCTACCTTATACTAAGATGCAGTGTTATTCTGACCATTTAATGACATTCTTAAAGATTTCTGATCTGATCACACTTGTGCCAGACAATTTCTTACATCCAGTCACTGCTGTTGGGTGTGTCAGTGAGGTATAATACATGATTCATGCCAGAAAGGTTGCTGCTCAATCTGCCATATGTAATCAAAAGACAAACTGCAATAATTAAAACTGCAAAAAGACAACACTGCAGATAGAATGAACAATAGACAGCCAAACAAACAATGGTAAGTGATCAGCAGTGACTTTACTAAACACTTTTGCTGTTTATGGCATCCGGAGGTTTTGGATGGCCTTGGTAGTGAGAATGTCTTAAGATAAAAAAAAAAACAACAACAACAACACAATAAATAAAAGACAACTCACTTGAATCAATTAAGCTGCAAAAATTCTGTTTGAAAAAAGCAAATGGCAATATTTGCAATGTTTTATTTGAACTATTCACACAAAATTTAATCTTTGACAGAGGTTGACAGATGTATAAAATGCAGAGGAGCCAAAGTCTTGCATAGAATAAATCAGTGTTGATGAGCTGATTTATTCAGTTCAACACTGATTTGTTCAAGCATTTATTCAAATACTTGAACAAATTACTGAGCACTAGGGTTACCACATAGGTTTACCCAAACAGGACAAGTGTCTCAACTCTGGTCCTCAAGCAATATTATTTTTATTGCTTATTTCAGATAAGATGGAGCATTGGCACAGTTTGCTGAGGATTGATCCCAAAGAGTATAGCAGCTTGGTCATCACAATTTTTTCCTGTCGAAGTCCCTATGACGGCAATGAATGTAACATTTTCCTTCCCCAAACACATCAACCTCATGAACTGACACTTTAATTATTGCCTAGAACAGGGGTGCCCAAGTCCTGCAGCTTTTAAACGCATCCTTGTTCCAAACCACCTAAATCAAATGGCTGAATTTCCCCATCACATGTCATTCAGCTCTGCAGAAGTCTGGTAATGAGGTATTCAATTGTTTCAGGTGTGTTGGGAGAAAGAAGAAAAGTTACAGGATAGTAACTCAAGGACTGGACTTGGCCTCCCCTTTTCTAGAAAATAAGTGAGAAGGTAGTGGAAAGGAAATATTATGATAGCACTTTCATCAGATAAGAATATCACATACATAAAGAGCACATAAAATGACAGTAAAAATGTAAATAAATTGTTTTGGAGGTTACAGGTGTTATTTGGAATGACATCATTAGAGATTTCCCTTCCCTGTCATTAGTTGGAGTATTGTACACAAGGTCCATACAAAAACTTGGAAGCTTAAAAGTGTTTCAATACCATTTGCTTTTTCCCCTTTTAAACGTGCTTAAGTTTCCAGGGTCAGTGCCACGGTGTTGACTATGATAAACTATGTGAATGTGAGACGCAGTCAGTGTATTAGCTTTAGCGGTCACATACAGAGCACACTGAAGGGTGTGACAGCCTGCTAATGGCTCTGTCACATAGGGACTGGAGTTTAGACACAGCTATAATCATGATCTCAATAAGCGTGCGACCCTAGCAGCACACCAGTTCAGCCGTGTCCCTGATATCCATACTGTGACATCATATGCGTACAGATCCATGAAATCTAAGTGCAGCTGAAAAGATGGCAATGCATACTGCCAACAATTCCAATAGTGTGATTACTCTGCTCAGCCTTTCAGGACTGTGTCAGCTCGTGGACAGTGGGTGAATATTATCCTGGCCTCACTGCTAATCCTCCACTGTCACTGCAGAATTACATTACAGCGATCTTTCATACTAACAAGGCGGCGATTTCTAAACTCCTCTTTTTTCCTGTACTGCATCAGCAACAAAAAGGTAAGCTTCCTGACATATAACCTCGACCCGTCAACTGATTTATTAAACAATTCACACACAAATTTTCCCTGGGTAGGTGTGCTGGCATGGCCAAGTGTTACAATATTCCCTCAGTAGCCGCAGAGACCTTTTCATTAACCATTCCACACAAATCGGACTGCAGCCGGTGCAGAATAAATCCCGACTTGTAAGTAAATACGTGTAACCGGAGCATACGTGAATGCATCAGGAGCAGCCTTTTTCTATTACAGGGATATTTATCTTCCTTCCCTAAACAAAAAGGGCAAGAGGGAAGGCAAGCGGGAAAGTGTGTTTGCTCTGCAGTACAGTAGCCCTCAGAAGCTTGTTTTGCGTGTGCATGTGCACGCGGGAGAGTGTAATGGCCGGCTGTTATTGTTGGCCGAGTGGGAGCGATCATAGGGATGCACAACAGCCTATGAAGGGCAAACCTGGGGATACTGCGCGTGACATTGGACGTCTGTGGGTGAGTAATGATCAGAGCGCTGTGTGACAGCCCTGGTCTTAGCAGCAACAATGGCACATTGTTCACTGAGCTAAACCGCCCAGGTCCAAATCCTACCCACTTCTTCATTAGCGAAGCCCTCACATTTACCCATAAAGCAGCAAGAATGTTTCTGAGGGTGCTAAAAACACAATGTGTTCACCAGTGGTTTATAAAGTGCATGCCTGGGTGTTTTTACTTTTACTTAAGCAGGTTCAAACTAAGGCCACCTCAGCTCAAATATTCAGTGGAATAACCTTCAATTGAGGCACAATCCCCAAGAATTGGAACAGGGGATTTCCAGTTAATGACAAATTGTCTGTTAACAACATGAGACAATTTACTTGCAGTAGAGAGTCTGTAATGACAGGAGAGGGCACAAGAGACCAGAAGCAGACAAGTGAAACAGAGTACTGCTGTAAAGGAGAAGGTAGATGTGGCTTGTAAATAAAAGTTAGTGAAGGAAAGATTGACTTTAGTTTCTAAGCAAAGAGATCCCTTTCAGAGATCACGATCACTGGCGTTATTGTCTTACAGCACTAAAAAAGCTTCCCTATCCTGATGGCACCCACCACCAACATAGTTCATTGATATGTATACAGTTCTATGCATATTTCATTTCATTCATTCCTAAGCACTGACGTCTTTCAAACCATAAATTAAATCATTACTTTAGCACAACCGATCTCAGTTTACTTTGGTCATGTCATTTTGTTGGTTTAGATATTTGAGAATAACCAACTTTTTAACTTCTTTTTTTCACTTTTACACCGATCCTCAGTGTTTCTACAATGTTTTACTCATTTAAAAATCACAGACCTTTCCCAATTCACATTTTCAGAACCAAGTCAGTTTCTACATCAGTTTTGACATCTGATATCAAAGATTTATTGCACACCTGCAGCATGTAAAGAGATTAGACTGTATTATCTGTATACAGTTACATGTTTTATCAATGAATCTAGGTTCTTCATTAGAGTTCCAGCTGTCATCAGCTCAATATCACTTTCAAAAACCCCGTTTTCTGTCAAGACAGAAATCCAGGATACGCCTAAGATCAAGACTGCAGTACCCTTCATACTTATTGACGTGCCTGCCACCAAAACTATGCATAATCCCTCTTTGGCCAACAGAAGAAGATTTCACTAGGGTAGTTTGTGCATAGTAAGAGAACTTTAATGATTTTTATTTGCATAATCTCTTTACATCATCCAGAGTCCAGAATCCTTTCTTGACCTCTCTTCTCTTACGCTCAAACAGCAAGATTTTTATCACCAGGTCTGTGGAATTAAGATGACCATGGAAGAGGGTTGATTTTGTGTCTGTTAAATCATTTCTGTGTTGATCTGGCCACCTTTTTTGAATGATTATTCTACTGGAAAACTTAAATGATTTCTTATTTTCAACTTTCTTGCTCAGCCACACAGATTTTTCTGTGAAACCCCTTGCTATTTTAAAGAATCCATGATTCCACATGTTTTAACAAGGTTCCTGAGGCCTTTGGCATTAAAACAGACATACGGTGTGACAGATCTTCCTCCATACTTAATGTTCTTTGTTTCAGACCCACGTCCTCTCATCTGACCTGATGGTCTCAAGTAAAGATCAACATCTTTACATTTGTGACGATAGGACAAAGTTTTTCCTGGCATTACTCATAATAATCAGTTGGCATCTAGGTATACCATCTATTGATTATTATCAAATCTTAATTACCTCAAGATGCCACTCTTTGCTACAGTTTTCTAAGAGTGAGCTTTGAAAATTATATCTGTTCCCATCATTTTTGAAGTACATGGAGAAAAGAACATTGGTTGTTGCTCCCAGTCCTAATTCTCTAGGTAGTTGTTTTCTTTTTTTATTTTTTTTTATAAGTCAATTTAGTGAATGAATTTGTATCCTTTTTCAGTGTGAAAGTATGCTGATCTTAATAAAATATTGCAGTCTTTTTTCACATAGTACTGTAATTTGAGATTATAAAGTTTCACTGTATTAAATTAAAATGTGTAATTACAGTATCAGTGTATGCATTATCACAATCACAAGGACTGCTTGGTTTTGAGAGATTCAAAAGACCAAATAAATATGGGTTAATCCCAGCAAGCATTTTAACAATCTGCTTATTTTGCAACATATTTCTGGAGAATCAAACCTTTATCTGAAAGCTCCAAAATGTTTTGGCAACACAGTTTAATATCAGCTCTATCCTTAATGACAATTTTGCGTTGCACAGTATCATGGTAACCAACCAGAGGATTCATGTTTTTGTTTTATTTTTGCTTTTTTTTTTTTTTTTTAAATCTAGTCAATTTATAAACATGTCAGCTCTGCAGGTAGCACACCGACAAATTCCCCTCTAGAGGCAACATAATTTCATTTTGTTTGGAATAAATAAACCTTTGTCCCTCAGACTGATTATGCTCCCCCTCTGAATCTTTTCAGCTTGACTCCCACTTTGATGAAACAGTGCCCTGCTTAATCATGCTGTTGATTCATATCCGGTGGCCCACAGAAAGGAGGGGGAGAGGCAAAGGCTTCACTGTTGCTGCTTAAATCAGCGAAGCCTCTGCTTGCATCCAGCACGGCTAAAAGTGAGAACGGACAGACAACAGCAATTCTTGTTTTTGCTGTCATGAATAAGTTATATCAACCTCCAATGTTTGAGTGAATACGAAAAGCTAATTACCATATTTTCCATTAATAGGAAGGGAAAAGTTAGAGTGAAGTTTTTCAAACTGCAGTAAATTCAGTAATTATAGTGCCAGTTCTTGTTATTCTGGTTTAGTAAGTCAGGCAACTCACAATGAACAGTATTCACCGGATTTATTAGCACTCAGAGAACTCTGGTTGTAAGCTGATAAAGGAGTAAGCTGAGCTTGTTTGGCATTCGTGGGCTAAAGACAGATTTTTAATGGTAATAGGACGCATTTATTTGAACTCAAAGCCTGGCTTTGTGCCTGCTATTAGAAAAGTTAAGACAAACAATAAAAATGCGGCCAGGACCAGTGCTGGTTTGTAATTGCAGCCATAAGCTTGTATACAATGATATCAAACAGACCACAGCTGGAGCCAAAATAAACCACTGCATTCAGGAAACTTATTCATTAGGAGTTTTTTTTATTAACACTCTGTTTGTGTACAATAATCTGCATTAGAAAAAAATGTCTTGCTTTGCAATACGGGATCACACACGCTCTCTAAGGTTTCATGTAATAAATCTTCCTTACTGCTCACTGTGCTGCATTAAGACAAAGGGAAAGGACAAGGAAATACACGAGAAATTGCACGCGACTATGAACTTAACATGACTTCCCTTTCAGAGCAACAGAAGTGGGCTGGCAGTGCTCTAGGATAGGAACCAAGGGATTTTGTACACTAACCCCTGCATCGATCCAGATCAGGGAACTGGCAGAAAGCGGTGGGCGTTGGAAGCCGAGACTCTTTGATCAAACAGTGGTCATGACTTCTTCAAGAAGCAGCAATCTTCTGCTGAAGTCTCCAAACACTGTGGAAATCCCACGTGGGGTTTTGTCTGAGTATGTCAATTACAGTGTGTACATAGAGAAACCCGAGAGCAGGAAATGCCAGTAACTGCAACAGTCTGATCCAAAGTAGGCTCAAGGAAAAAAAAAATTGTCCAGTAGGTTTCTCTGATATTAGTTGAAAACATAGCCAATTTACATTTTTTGTGTAACGTTATGGAACTAGAAGAAAGAATTATTCAATCTTGAACTACAAATACCTTACAAACTGACATGGGACATAGAATTGTATTTGAAATGTAATCAATTACAAATTTAATGATGGCACTTGACTTAATGTCATGTTTTGATTGTTGATTCTATGTTGCATGACTTTGTGTTTTTGTGTTTGTTATGATGTAAAGCACTTTGAAATGCCTTGCTGCTGAAATGTGTTATACAAACAAAATTTGATTGATGGGTATTTAACACATGTGCATAAAAAGTCAATTTGACAGATAATTATGTAATGCTAGCATCTGTGATATCATATTTCTTCAAAGTCAAGTCTGTCCCTAAAAGAGCTATCCAGTTAATCAATATAAAGAAAATCAAGCCTTCTATGCATGAAGCTCTTATTTTGAAGAAAGAAAGGAAGCAGCCTAGAGATATAGTCTTTCCTGGAGGCTGGCTGGCAACCTTGTTACATAATAGCAAGGTTCTATTGTGGGTCTTAGAAAAGCAGCACAGCAAGACATTTTTGACATTATTTTTCAAAAACTTCAAAAAAGCCGACGCTCCAGCTCCAGAAGGTCTCTATTTTCTGTGCCAAGAAGGATCCGTTTCTCAGTTCCTCAAATATGTCACGTGGCTGTACACTGTAAGCTGATTCAAACCCAGATTTAAAAGTTAAATTAAAATCGTTCTCTCTCTCTTTTTTTTATCTTCCTCCTCCTCTGCTCCCCACAAGTAAACACACTAATCTGCACACTTTGCTGCCTTCTTTCTTGGGCTCTTAATTAAAATGCGAGCACTTCTCCTTCAGGCCGTTACAAATACTTGATGCGCAGGATTACCGGCGGTGAAGTCAGACATAATTTGTTTTTAATAAAACATCGCAGGGATTAAGTCGGAGAGTTTACTGAGATTTGGCTCCAAGGAACCAAATGTCTTGTAAATTCTGAGCACAAACAAGCCAACAAAAGCTTTGGCATATTTAACAGGCATTTAATTGCTCTTAATGTTGAACAAATGATTGTAATAACAAGGATTTCTTACATAAATGTGTCTGCTACTGTATACAGAGGACAACAAGAGACTTACCTGTATATTTGCATTTGTTTATTTTTAATTTAGGGTGAAATGGCTGGGCACAATGTTGGGAAGAAGTCGTATTAATTTGTTGACTTAATTAGGAGTTTTATGGGTTTCCACAGAGGAGAATGCATAAAACGACAGTGTCATCACTAATTCAACATGGCAGGCCTGCAGAACACCATCTGCTGCCCAAGAAACTGTTAATAAAGTCACAATTATCTTTTTGTAAGCTGTTTATTGAGAATAAAATTTGCAAATGAATTAGCTGCAAGTCGAGCCTATGGTTTAAGAAGGAGAAGGAGTAGGGACTAAAAAGTCCAAATCACCAATATCAGAGAAAAGGCCATTTCATTTCACAATGTTGTGGCGTTAATGATAATTTTGGGTTTCTATGCTGACATATTTTAATGAGGCTGCACATAAAATCGTAGCCCCTCTGCTCTCATCACAACAAACAAGATGAAATGAATGAGTAAATCTTCACACTCTGTAATTGCACAGTATGTCAACAGCTGGCAATCAAAACATGTCAGGAAAATAAAAGATTTAAATGTTGACATGTTTCCCGATTCAAGGCGTCCATCCCTATTTTCTACCTAACAAGATCTGGTGGCTGCCCAATTAGTCGATTCGCATAAATTACACACCAGGAACTGATGAGGTCCTAAAAACTTCCAAACAATAGGAGTTCCCCTAAATGTTACTGACACAAACTTTAAAACAGGCAATGCATCAAGATTTAATTCAGAAACTGCACCGGAAATGTGATTAGCTCGTAGTAATCACAACCGCTCAGCTCACATACACATGTCTAACATACATGTGCCTGGAAATTACGATAGATTGAGTAACCTCAACATTCCTGATATTGATCTTGCTCTGAAACACAAAACGCATTAATTCACACTTCTATGTGATATAAGCCCTCAATACTTTCCAGTTACCACATGTGCAGTCAAGATCCACAAAAAAATATAGTGACTGCCAGAGAACTCCACATATGTCCCACTTGTTTTGTTTCCTGCATGTAATTTCCTCAGTAAGATAAAAAATATCTTGCTCAATACATATATATTTTACATACACACACAAAGAGTTAAGTGTCCCTTCATGAGTAAAAACAAAACTTAAACTGTAAGGGGTTTTAACACAGTAAAATGGGAAATTGGTGACACAGCTTGCCAAATTAGCCACTTAAGCTCCATTTATTTCCCATTTAAAGCAAAAACAGACGGCGTCCCAGCAAAGAGAGGTCTACACACACTTTAGACAAAATGCAAGATAATTAAGTATGTTAAAAGGTATAAAATAAGCAAAATAAAAATGGTTTTGTCAGGATTCTTTATAATATCATCCATGAATATTTGATCTTTATGCCAAAAAGAGTTTTATTTGTTTACACATTTTAAAGCTCAATCGCAGCGTTACAAGGTGTTGACGTGAAAAAAAGAACAGCAGCAATCACCCCTGGTCTCCTGGGTTTTTGTAATGAAATGTGCACGCCTGCCTATGCATAACCAGATTTGCAGAAAGCAAGTAGCACAAATTAGGCATGCCCATCGCTCAGACAGCAGTACCTCCTAAGTGGCATTTGGAAAATTACCTCATACGTTTTATTTGCAGGCATGCTTTGTTCACAGAGCGGTAATTGACAGTGGTGTAATGAAATTGCAAGCAGAATCGCTGAATGTGTTTTTAAAGTCAATAACACGAAATGTAATGCCCCACTGAGCAAGGGTTTGGGAATACAATTATGATCAATTTGAGTGCTGGGGGCGGCCATTTTGAATCAGCCTCATACAGAGACAATGGGTGACTCTCGCTCGGTAAGCTCATAAAATAACTTCATCTGTGTTTGTGCTTACGGGGAGATTGAGCACAGACAAAGCAGCTGCATGCTGTGTAACTGCCTCACCTCTGGGCAATTTTAAAAGCATTTGAGTATCTGAATGCAGCAAAACAAATTTCCCTCCTGTCTGATAGACTGCAGGTACACAACTGCTTGAACTGCTGAGGAGGACTATGTAAACAGCCGTCTCTCTTGGCATTTACATTACATTACTTCCATTTTAGCCGACGCAGTTATTCAATGTGACCTATGAGTGGGGAACACATTATCGGGCCTTGTCAGGTTCGTTACTGAATTTATGTCAATTTCTCTATAAAGCACCCATTTGCTACAAAAGTCTTCCTGAGTCCACTACGTGGAGCTAATAAACACATTCAATTTGAATGTAATTCAGGGTTAGGTAAATAAGAATAATCATGGCTACATGGTAAAAATGTAACAGTTGTATAAAATCTAACTAAATTTAACAGTAAAAGTTAATGTTACGGTGGTCTTTTTCTAAACTTCCCATTTTTAGAATAAAAAAAAGCTTGAGTAAACACCGATAGGTCTGTCCTCTGGCCATGAGCTGAGCTTTTGAGACAACTCTGTTAGACAGAATTTTAATTAAATTTCAGGTAACTTTAAATGGTACCAATTCACAATCAGTACTATCTCAAGGCACTGTCCAAGACAAACAGGTCAAATTCTTATCCATTCAATCCAATTCTCTTAGAATTAAAATCAATTCATTTTCTTCTAATACAACCTTCTTAGTCATAAGTGTTATGTACTAATATTACGGTTCTTTACAATTTTGAGGCAGTATGTTCCATATTTTGGTGAAAACAGGACACAACTGTTGTGAAAAATAACTAATAAAGTGTTCCTGGCAAAAGTAATAATATTCATTGAAAGAGTAAAAGCTGACAATGTGTTGCTTAAAAGGACACATTTTCAAGGCAGAAATATATTTCTCCAACACACAATTTGAGAAACATTTCAAAGCTAATCAACCAAACACACAATTTCAATATTAACACACAACATGTTAACAGTCTGTTGCTCTAAAATAATGTTTTGGTAATGTACAAATGCCCTGCTCAGAATATTTCAGAGAAATGCTGGCATATATGCCTCATTCTGAACCACTTGCAGGGGGAAAGGTAGTACCTATAGTGTGAGCCTACTACGCTGGTATCTGATAATGGATAAAGCTCTCACTTAAGCAGAGGGACCAGCCGTATCAGACTGGTCAGAAGACTTGATCAGATTGTACGCTTGTTGGACGGCTGAGAGTAGAGTGAATGGAGACAGCACCATGTTGTTTTTCTCATTAGACACTATCAGGTAGTATCAGCTGACAGAACAACACGATGGCTCTGAAACCTCCAGTCTCCAGATGGCTGGGTTTCCCAGAGGTGCCTGGCATGAACCCTCTGACCTCATCACGACGGTCACCAGAGCTTTGTTTATCAGATGCCTCGCCTGTTCACAATAAGGCAGTGAGAGGATGTGGCCCAGTATCGTTTATTCTTTATCAGGACAGACAATCTGGTGTAAGTGTACCAGACAACAAGAAAAATTGCTGATTGGCTCCAACAGCTTGCGAGCGTTCAGCGGAACTGTTCTGCAAAAGGTATTCCTGGATTCCCAGATGTTAGCTTTTGTTGTGACACTACTTTTCCAAAGTGAGCAACAGGCATTGGATAACTGCAAGAGGTCAGCAAAGAGATGACCTCTTGCAGTATAAATAAATAATAAAAGAATGGATTAAATGTAAAAGTGTGAAGCAGAAAAAAAAGTTGTGGTCTAAACCTCAAGTATTGTTTACCTAAAAGCTTTCAAACTCATGCTTGATCAGTAGAGTAAACGAAACAAATTATTCTATAGGACATTTCGTCTTGTTTTGAACACGACTTTTAATTCTGAGGAGTCATCAATATTGCAAAACTCTTATCTTGCTAAACCAACTGCTGAGTCTGCAGCTCCAAGAACACTAAGCAATAGCAACCAGCATTTGACTGAAAAGGAGTACAAATAAAATGTCAGCCGGACTGATGGAAAATGCAAAGGGACAGTGTTTAAGGTCACAAACACCAGCAATTTCAACAAGTCAGGGGCTTCAGTTCAACATTTTAAGACATTTATTTTTGTATTTAAATTTGCATCTGTTTATACAGAAAATTAAGGAAACCATTGAAGATTTTTAGGATTAGTCAAATTGCAATTACCAATACTACACTAGATTCTGTGGAAAAGACAGCTGATGATGTGCATAATACATTACTATTTTACAATTCCTTTCCCCAGTGTGAACAAAAAACATGGGGTTTATCAGTATATGTTTCCACATTGCATTTAGACATGGGATACATGTTTGGACTGTTTGGGGACTATGGAATCACCAATAGTAGTCAGAAAATATGTGAATTAAAATGATATAGCATGCAGCTGTTTTTATATCTAGCTATGAAATTATTTAAAAAAAAACACTTCCAATTGACATCCAGCTCTGATATGAGCAAAACATATTGTAAAGATTACAAAGGTATTCTGAATATCTATTTGCATATAATTTAATAGTCCAGATTTACTGAAAAGCACTATATTCACTATTCTAAACTGTATCAAATGGAGTTAAATTTCTTAACAAGGTAGAAGAAAGATATAGAAGTACATCTTTATTTATATGATAAAGGATTGTTGTAAAGTCAAAATTCATTACAACCTGTGGTTTCCGTACTAGATATCTTTACCCTAATTGCCACTGATTATGACTTATAATAAAACAAAACTTTATATAGCTAGATACTAATTGGACTAATTTGATATTAAGTTAAATGGGATCAAAATAGAATAATGAAGAGTCGAAAATAAAATGAGGATAAAATAACATTATACATATTATAAGCAGTCAATGTATTTAATATACATATCAGAGCTACTGTTTATTGATAAGGTAAAGACATAAAAAAGCTCCCCCATACAAATTCAGGCGATCAGTGTTAATCAGTAACTCATTTTGTTTTCAAAGATCTGAATGGCAGGGGCGTGCTGTGGTGGCGTAGGGGTTAGCACGACCCACATTTGGAGGCCTTGAGTCCTCGAAGCGGCCGTCGCAGGTTCGACTCCCGGACCCGACGACATTTGCCGCATGTCTTCCCCCCTCTCCTTACCGTCAGTCTACTGTCAAATAAGGGACACTAGAGCCCACAAAACAAAGCCCCCTGTTGGGAAGAAAAAAAAAAAGATCTGAATGGCAGCTGCTTGAAGACATTGAAGATCTATGTCTACACCTTTCTGAAAGATAATTTAGTTTTAAACTACATCTAATTTATGACTGAGCCAAAATCAAGCACAGGCATAATTCAAGCTACCATTTATCCCAGTTTTAATCATTTTTCATCCCAGACGCCATCAAATGTCTTGCAGTCTTTGTAAAACTTCAGAAACACCATCCCTCAGTCTTCCGTGTCAGCAGTTAATTAGCCATTGATGCGCACAGTCTGCCCAGAGAAAGATGAGCTCATATCAAAGAAGCAGTCCCACAAAATGGCAGAATGCGCTGATATGATTTTAAAACACCGATATCTGGGTTTTCATGCTAAACATAATTTCAAAGATATTTTAGGATAATATATACATGGAAGGAGACAGCTTCAAGTCCTGAAAAACCTTAGACCATAAAAAATACATCTGTTTTATTTTTTAAAGAAAAAAAAAACAATAATTCATGGAATCTTTCAACTGAGATGATGACCCTCCCTTATAATTTATAACTGGATTTTTTCATCCAGTTTTAATGTTTGGTTGTATTTAATGTTTAGTACGCCTAGTAATCTGGCTAAAGTTGCTTAAAATATTTCAGACCCAACGTTTCCCTGTGAGCTGTAACAAATTTTGACATACTGTGAACTTTTGGTGTCTTGTCTAGCTAATGATGTGTTTGAATTGTCTGAAAAGTTGCAACTCAGATTTCATTAATCACAATAAAGAAACAAGCTGCACATAATTTTTTATATTATGCGGTGCTGAAAGTCTAAACATTTAAAATGAAGGACACGTTTTGAAATCTCAAGTCTTGTCCTATCTTAATGACTGACCATTTGAGGATGAAGCTTCAATGGCCTATATACAACACTATTAAAATATTTACCAGCCTAATTAATAAAAAAAAAATGGATTGGACTGTCCTGCAACTGAAGCTACAAAGCATTTGACCTGCAGAGGTTACTGAATCTTCATCGGGGCAGAGTGTAAGTATAGTATAGCCTAATTAACATCATTGTTAGGTCAATGCCACAACATATGAAGAGCCCTTGTGTAAATTTGGTAGAAGTGTAGCTATTTGTGTTATAGGTGGCGTCTCTAAGTTCTAATCCTGATGCCACAAATTTTTCAACATGCCTCAAAAGTAGCAGCTTGTCTGAGTTGGAGATGATTTTACATAAGCTACAGCATCAGGCGCATAGCAAGGTAATAATGGAAAGCTATTTACTTTGAGTAATTTATCTTTGTATGCCAAAAAGAAATGACTGATGCACAACAGAGTTATGGAGGTGTTAAGAACTATCAGAAGTACAAACAAAAATACTTGAGACTTTGAATACATTTAAGCCACAGCCGTTTTGGACATGTAGTTCTAGGTGAAACAGACACTTCATCTCAACTTCAGGGGACAAACTGAATGCCACAGTACACTCTTCTTCAGCTCTCCTGATGTTACACTCCCTTATCTTCATTATATATATATTTTTTTTTATCTCTGCTGATTTATGGTTCTTTATTTCTCTACCCAGACCTTTTTATAAAAAGGGTGCAATCACACAGCAACCATTTTTTTAATCTCTCAATATTTTGGTCTGGTAATTAGGCTCGATCTGAAAAAAAAAAAGTTTTTATTTATTTTGGTTAGACCTAACCAAATAATTGAACAAAACAAGAGAGCAGAAATCATCATAATTAAGTTGTTTTTATGCACAAAAGAACTCAATTTTAATTTCTTTGTTGCTTAATTTTCTATTCTTCTCTTTAATAAAACATTTCAAGCTATGCTTTCTGGTGGTGAGGAGAGCTTGAAGTCGACCCAGTGGCTCTCACATTCTGAGTCACCATGCCAGGTAGTGATTGAAGCACCTTGAAAGGTGGACAGGTCAGGTGATTTCACAGCTTGATGGTTTGATGCACAGATGCCAAAAATTGACATGTGTAGTTTCTACAGCAGTGGTGATACTTAAAAATCTGACATAGCCAAGGAAGTTGCCCAGTCATAGTGTGGCGGTTTTTGAATAGAAAATGTCCAACACACATTTTATGTGTCTGACTGTCTCATATATAAAGAGATGCCAAGTGTCATGACTGGGGACAGTTATTCAAAGTAGAAAGGACATGTGTTTGATTTTTATGAGCAGCTGCAATGCATAGGACAAGGAAAAACACTCTTGTAGAGTAGGCTTCAGGTTCCTACCTTATGTTTGCTATAGTTTTTAAATGGCCAAAATGAAGATTATCATTTTTTTCTAGAAGGAGCATGTTTACAGCAACCTCTAAAACTCATTGACACGTATCTCCTGCAAGCCTTTTATAAAATGTTAATTTTTTTTTAAATTATTGCAAATGGATACAATGGCCAAGTGAATAGATGTGTGGGGAAATGTCCGGATTACAGAAGCAACAACAGGCTTAAAACAGAAAAAAATAAAGACTGCTCTATACTTCCACTGAGTTTTGAAAAGCTTCTGAAGCTGAACAACTCTCAGGTAAGTACTGTTTGGCAGTCAGACTACAGAGGCAACGATGATGTGCTCCAAGGTCTATTGGCTGGATGTCGGGGGTGTTGGCAAGAGGTTTTCGATATTCTGAACGTCATCAATGACACCGTGTTACTCTGGCTTAGTATCTTGGCTTTAAATGGCCACTGCTATTATGATCCAGAATTATAGTCCGTTCCTCTTCTGTCCTAGATGTTCACTTTCTCACTTTCTGAAAACATAGCCGGATCAACTGGTTGTTTATGAACAGTCTAATCTAACCTAAGAATTTATTTTCCCAGTCAACCCCTACATCTTGCAACAGCTCTTAGTCAAATAACTTTTACTAAATGTTACTACAGACGCTTTTCTTGCTTTAGCTCAAAAATGAAGCAGCAGCAGCAATACATCTTTTTATATTCAAGTATTCATTAAACATGCAAGTTACTAATTCTTTTCAACAATAATTTTTGATCTTCAGCTTCAAGCCTTTTCAGGCATCACTCAGGCCCCCAGCGCTGTTCTAACAACACCTGTGCTTTGATCATTTTTCAGCCCATCAGCTGTCAGCATTTTTTTTTTCTAATTTCTAAAGACCTGGTGCCCTCTTGAGGACTCAGCCCGTCTTCTTCTCAGTTAAGCTTTCATCCACATGCATCATTTACTATGGCAAAGGGTGAAAGACCATTGAAAGTTCAGTCAAAACGAGCAGTCGCTCCTTCAGCAGCTTTGCTTTCATGCAGCACAGTGCATGTTGCTGGTCAGCAGGTGTCTGAGTGAGTCCAAGGCAGCAGGCTGGTTTCAACATCAAAGTGCAGGTTAAGTGTGATAAGTGGAATTAGCATATGCCAGGGGGAAGATAATGACTAAAAATGACTTTCCGTCTCCCTTACACAAAGAGAAACAGGTACAGGGGCACAGCTGCTGCGGAAGATTAATGGTGCTGCCAGATGCAGAGACTGTGGAGAGGGGTGACCAGCCAATGGTCCCCTTCACTAAGCTGGGAGAGGACAAAGCAGCCATCAGAGAAGCATGGGACAGGCACAAGCAGAGGTGCTTCTTCATCACTGCATGAGGAGTGCATGATTACATAGTAACAATGAACAAACACTGCCAGAGATGACAAGAAGTTCTAATTATGGTATTTTTGACTGGCAGCGACACCTCAAAAAGTTTGGCTAACCCTCACCAATACATGCAAAAGTTCTTCGGTTATTACAGAACTTTGGGAAAGTATTTACACCCTTTGGGCACTTAAACATTTTGTCAGGTTGCAACCACAAAGCTCAATGCGATATATAATCTAGTAGAACAAATTGCCGTTTGAGGTCACCTAATTTGTGGACAGAACATGAAACAGAAGGGTATCTGGTAAGGAGAGACCAGAAGTAAACCTTTTGGCCTCCATGCAAAATGATGGAAAAGTATGACTGCAAATCAGACTAGACACATTGTACTCATAATCACACAAGGTGGTGGCAGCATTGTGTTTTTGGAATGCTTTTCTACAGCCAATCACGGTAGATAAAGAGATTAAACTGAGATAAATACAAGAAATCCTGAAAGAATACAAGTCAGAGTCCCAAAAACTTAAAACTGACATGGAAGTTCATCTTCTAGTAGAGCAATAAACCTGAACATACTTCCAGAGCTACAGTAAAATTTAAAGATCAGAGTATTTTCATATGTTAGAATAGCCTAGTCAGTGACCTGCTGCTGTGTATTGGTCTACTGCCTAGCATTCAAGAAGCACTGATGTTCTTGAATATTTATAAATCAGTGGAAAGTCCAAGCAAAAAAAAAAAAAAGCTAAAAAGTACTAGAAACCACATTATCACATTTAGGAAAAGAAAGAGAATGAAAACTGATAGAAACCCAGGACAGCAGTGCCCTCTTTTTCTTTGAAGTCACCGCTGACTCACGGCTGGGTCACCCGAGCAAACTCAGTGCCATCAGTGCAGAGCGGGAGCGTCGATACCGCAATCTGTTTTTCCATTTTCTCCCTTATCAAGGTTAAACAGAACAAATCAATCAATCATCTTAGCTGGTGTGAATGAAGCGAACGAAGGGGGGAAAAGCACCCTTAATGTCCGAAAATAAAGGTTATAAATAACACAGTGACCGAAATCCAACACTTGCGATACCATTTCCACAAAAAGGCAATTAACTCGGGTGCAGAGGAGAAAAGAAGAGTAACCTGAAACAAATGCCTTCTGAAAGCCCTTCTGCCCAATCTCAGATACGGGGACACCGGTTCCTTGTTCAGAGCATAGAGAGAGTTTCAATTACATGGAGTTTGCCCTTGGTTGGGCTATTTCAATATTTTATGTTGATACATTACCACTGCACCACGCCTTCATTCATTCTCATTCAGGGGAAGGCGCTTTGACCAAAAATAGACTCCCTATCAAGCAGCGTTCGGTGTTATATTATTGTGTCGGTCTCGAAAGAAAATAGATCATAGAGGGGACTGACTGCCTAATACATAAATGAGAAATGCACAATTACTTTTCGCATGGATTCCTGCCGCGCTAAGAGTCGCACTGAGATTGCTCTCACATAGCGTAAGCAATATCAGCGACACGTCTTGTGAATGTTAGCATGTAATTGGTTCAACCAAATTCATGCAGTGATATATTAAAGGGGGTGTTTTTTCCTCTTCATTTTGCATAACACAGGGTTACTGACACAATGTGTTCTCCCCCATAAAAGCAGATAATAGGGAAAGGCATTTACAGTACACCGGGGACAGCTTTGAATGGATCTGACATCATGTGACAATAGAGGTGCACCCGAGAGGTCAGCACACACCTGTGTCGAATACAACTTCCACTGACAATGTGACATTTTCATGCACATGCCATTTGACAAGCAGTGACAGATATGTGAGTGCAACCATCTTCTGACCTTTATATCACACTCAGAGACTTGCTTCAAAAATTTCGTCTCTAGCGCCCGGGATTGTCTTTGAGTGAAAGACAGAGCGTAGCTTTATGCAATGCCTATCAAAAATGTTCATATCTTTCATGCATTTCTACATTTTGACAACTACAAACTAAAAATTCCCTTTGAGATGTAAGAGATAGGCCAACAGAAGCTACTAAATTATTTCCTTGGCTTTCATTTTCTTTCGCAAATAAGAATTTTACTTATTATTTTATCCTATACTCTGCTTCTCCTAAATAAAATTCTGACAGCTGGTTGAATTCAGAGGTCACCTTATTAGTAAATTAAGTCCACCTGAGTGTAATTATATCTTAGAATAAACCGGTCGATGGTCTGTTTTAACATATTGTTACTTTACATATCTGTTTAAAACAGACTCCTCTTAAAAATTAGACCAGTTTGTCTCAGTGAGACACACCTGTTCAACTAAAGTTTTAAACAGAAATATAAACATCATCATGAAGGTCACGAAACACAGCTAACAGGTCAGGAAGACAGTTGTGGAGTAGCTTGAAGAAGGGTTATACTATATTTTGAACATATCACAGAGCATTCATCAATCTATCATCGTGAAATGGAAAATATATGGTACAACTGCAAACGTATCAAGACATGACCAGCCACCTAAACTCACAGGCCAGGCAAGTAGAGCCATGACCAGAGAAGGAGCAAAGCGGTGCTGTGGGAAGCTGAATATAGGATAAGCATGGCAGCAAAATTACATGAATATTAACTGATGTGAAGAGTTCAAACCAAAATGTAATCAAAAATCTGGGCCGATACTTGAAAATTAATGTTTACAGCTAGACTGTCTAAGCTACTTTGTAAAGTTTGGCCGAAGCATTTTGAGTTTTTAGATTTCTAGGAGAAACATCCCAAAAGTTGTAAATCTAACAGTTCTACCAACTATCAGCTCAGAGGGGCTTACAGTAAATAGTGATTAGTGTTTCCTGTCACTTCACAATTTTACACTACTTTATGTCGGTCCTTCATGTAACATTTCACGAAACTTGTGGTTGTGGCATGAGAAAATCTGAAAAAGTGCAGAGAATATGAATACTTTTGCAAGAGACTGCATGTTCCCATTTTTTCTTTTTTGTTCAGATTTCATTAGGCTCTTTGGCATGAATGCAACAAAACTCATTGGCTGTCAGTGTTTATTGGGCAATGATGACCAAGGAGTTGTGGAGCACAAGCATCAAGCTTCGTTTTTATATCCGGTTTATAGCACAGCTGTTTCTGCTGGGGCAACACAGTGTGCGTAATTATGGCGAAGATGCTCAAATTAAGATCAGGAACTCGTGAAAAGCAAATAAAAGATGACGGTCTGGAGTTACTCTCGGAGTGCCCGAGACGTGGGGGTGAAGGTCGTGGTGCCTTTTAGAAAGTTTTCACGAGAAGGCCAAACTTAAAGGCGTCATTATTCATCCCTAAAAAGTTTGTGGCTCGTGACAGCAATTGGTTCATTAAAAATATTACAAGGCCCCCCTCCCACGCTAACACCTTGCTCACGAGCAAGGCGACCTCTAGAAACATTATTTGAGCTTGTGGCAGGTCCACTGGAGTGCCACTCTAATCATTGTAATGCATCTCTGTTCTTTTAATTAAGGGATAATGTCCAATTTCATGACGTTTATGAGGTTATAACATCCATTAGCCTGCAACAGATGCTGTGGCTGAATAGCTAACTAGCCTCGAGCTGGGCCACACTGGTCCTCCTCCAGGCCAGAAAGCCAGCATCCAGCACTTAATGGGTGTAAGATATTCCCTCTTTACTTCCCTTCTCTTCCTCCGATTTGAATACTTTATATTTCTGATACTTTTGTCTCCCATTCTCTATGCATCTGTTTCTCGCTGCTGCCCTACAGCAGAAATTAGAAAGAGATTTAAAGAGTATAGCTATTGAACTTTAAACAGCTTATAGCTATGGATCATAAAACTGGCATTTAAAATTTGTGATTGCAATTAAATGCAAGTTATTCGCAATGAGAATGTCAAAAGCAGTTCTAATCATTTTTATTGTGCTGCTTAATTATTGCATTGCACTTTTTCCTCGTCGGAGCCAAATGCTTCCTGTGTGCATAATTTCAACCTTTAGCTTCTCTTTTCATGCTTATGCCAACAGCAAGATGAGCAGTCTGCTTGCTGGCCCCTCAATTCTAACAAAATGAATGTGCTTGAACCTTTCCAACACTCTATATTCTTTGGGCCTGCAGCCAGCCCTCCTCTCAGTGGTGACCTCAATTTTCTTATAAATACCTTTCCTACCCATCCCAGTGAAGGGTGAAGGACAAAGTCAACTAAATGCATCAAATTATTCTCCTGTGGCAACAAACTAACAATCCTATATCTATTGTGAAAATTAGCATGTCTTCCATTAGAGTGAGTGGCAGATTTGTTTGCTTTAAGCTTAAGTTTCTGTTAGCTAAAACCACTTTCTTATGTGGGGTTCTGCAAAGTACTCACTAGTAATCAATGTCTCATTGATGGGAGACAGTGGGTAGGACACAATTCAGCATTTGGAAAATACTGGACATTTCATGAACCAATCTAACCTTTACATAAATGAGTAAAATTTATTTACAATTTATTTACTTTGTCAACCAAAAAGTGGCACACAATACAACTGAAATGACTATACAGTTTCATAATAAAAGTCAGCAAAGTCTATAAAACCAAGCAGGTTTTCTACCAATTTGTTTAAATTCACCAAATATAAGATATATTTTTCTTCACCAAATGCAGCTAGTAAAAGGAAAAATATTTCACCAATGCCTCCAGGCTGAGTTGTAGTCACACTTTCAGAGGTTTAAGTTGAGCAAATGCATTAACTATAAATCTAGCATCAGATAGTTGCAATGAAAGGCTCCTTCTAACCAAAGAACCAGGTGACTTGACTGTATTTGGTAAATAAATCAAATTAACAAATGTGTTAAGTTGTAAAAGAAAGAAATTAGAACAAATATAAGCCTAAAACAAATATTTTTAAATGAAGATTGTATTATGTGACTAAATCTTTCTTTTTTCATTTCAAGTATTTATGTTGTTGAGTCTCTTCAGTAAAGAAAATCCCCACACATTCTCCAGAAATAGATTTCTTTGATCACAGTTCACTGCAGGTAAGACACTGATTTTTAACCAGCTGCAGTTAAATAGATAAGATACAGTTTAAATGAAATTATGAAACACCAAAATTCAAAGATATGCGTTGAGTATTTAAATCCACCATCCCAGTTTCCTTGTGATGAAAACAGACCAGAGTTGGCAGAGATGGTGCCAGGTCTCAGGACCGGCCTTGGAGGACGGAGGGAGTGAGAGACCATGTTTCCCCAGGGCAGGGTGAGGGTCTGCTGGGCAGCTGTTTGGTAATTAGTGGCGTCCCTCATGTTTGCCCCCGGGCATCTGCTAGAGCAGCAGCTAACAGCACAAATGGGCTGAATACAGCCCTCAGGATGAAGTTAAGTCAGAACCATTAGGCTTTATTTAAATCACACACACCTGCAGTTAAAACACACCTGGAAAAGTTATATTATAGATGTGACAATTACTGTCCCTTTCTCTTACAGGTAGATCCCAATTTTAGCCTTGAGGGATAATCTAGGAGTATCTTTGCCTTCTGTCGTTGTTTTTGTACGGAGCTTCAATGCAAAGCCTGAGCAGGCACTGATCATTGTCAGCCATAACACTAAACTTTACAAAGGAGTGGAGGAGAAAAAAAACTGATCTTCCCTGGAGCCAAGACTCTCAGAAGGGCCTTAAAAATGTCATCTATGCACCATCAATACCTCCATATGGTTATGCTTTACAGTAAAACATGCTATAAGACAACAAAGCACTTTAGTTTTACTGCCCTCTGTGTGGCCCTGCCTCCGGCGTTCATACAGCAGTTAGTGTTTACTACACTTGGCTGAGTAATAACTCTGTTGTACGACAAACAAAACTCTAGCCCGTGGATATAACTCCAGTAAATCCTGTATTGGTCAATTCTCAATACATTCATCTCAACTCATGTCTCCATCTCTTTCAATTTTAGCCTCTTTGAGCTTCTTTTACTTTCGTTATACATCATACTATAGATGCTTCTTATTAGTTTCTCCATGGTTGCCTGAAGCTGTTTTTCTCCGGAGTTCACTTCTCTTTCCTCTAATTCTCCGGAAGAAGATTCCTCAGAGAGAAAGTTGATTACCTAGAACTTTCATACAATACCTTTTTAGATGTTGTCACGTTAAATCGCAGACTTGAATGCATTCATTCTGATTTTATGTCATCATCCAACACAAATTGGTGTGAAGAGTAAGGGAAACTGCAACATGCTTTAACGTTATGAAGAAATAACAATCTGACAGGCATGGTGAGCAACTACACTGATACCCCAAAATAAAACAATTAAGCGCAAACAATTATCTTCAGGAGTCATCTTGTCTTTATTTGGTTACTAAATAAAGGTTTGCACATTTTTAAAGCACTGCATTTATCCTCGTGAGTTCAAAATATAAAATAGTTAAGCTGCCTGAACCAGGATGATATAATTTTACATTAATAGAAGAGGGCCAAAGAGACTGCCAGAGGGTTGTGACAAGAAGGGGTAAAACATATAGGGCTAAAAACAAAATGGTGCCATTTTGGTCATGAAGCTGCGATAATGAGAACTGATTTTGGCAGTTCCACTCAACCCTTTAAAGCATTACGCATAAATATATAAAATTTTGAAGAACTTATATAAAGCATATAAAGAACAGTACAGTGTGAGCATGTATGTCTATATACAGTTATACATGTCTAATAAACTGAAAGGCAGCTTGTGGCAGTTCAAGTTTTCTTTTCCAACTGGTCATCAGGACCCAGGCTGGACGCCACTGACATAAAACTATGGAATTACAGACTTGGATGATGAGAAAATCAATCAAGTAACCAATTTTGTCAAAAGGTGCTTCTAGTCTACTTTATTCTTAAGTCCTCCTATCCCATAATGCCATCCTCCACAGTGATCACTTGGCCTCAGCTCCATTTGCAATGGGAGCCCAAAGTGTCCTTGGGTGAAGGGGGAAGAGGCAGAGGGGGGTTTCAAGGAACTAATGGTTAGAGCACTATGACTAATGGGGAAAAAAGCATGACAAAATAAGACAAATGGTTTGCACCAACTTCATTACCGAAGTGACAGCTTGACGGTCCTGCTGTATAATTTGGTATTTTTCATCTGTGACTCATTTGCCAAAGAAAAAAATGACGACGGGAGCAGGATCTAACTTTTTTTTTTTTTTTTGAACCACATCAAATAGCCGCTGATTTCATACCTGCCCGAGCTGCTAGAGTAGTTGTGAAGGTTTGAATTTTTTAAACATGTTGTGTGCTTTGAAATACAAGCATACAGTGTGTGGAGCGAATTTTGGATTCGGAGGAGAGATGTAGTATTCAGATGCATCGGAGACTCGCTTCCAACATCAAACTACAAGGCAGATTGGCACCTACAGGCAAGCACTGGCAGACTGTTTACTTGCCAACTCCCTTTTTTTTTCTATTATACATCTGTGGAGAAGTTCTCAGCAGAGGCAGAGAGCGCAATGGAAAAGCCAAACCTATGTAACGCATCCTTGTTAAACAGGAGAGGTAAAAATAAAAACATTTGTAAAAAAGCGAATCACTGCCACATAAATCTACAGATAAAGAAATCAGTTTCATCGTATTCTTCAGCTTTTAACGGCTCCAGTTTGATACTGTGTTTTAACAAGGGCTTCTCATTGGAGATTTGTGTTAAATAAAGCAGCATCTGCTCAATTTCGAACCATTTAATTTTTGAAAGGAAAGGTCATATCACACACTGTAATCTAAAGTCCCTCATCTTGCATATCGGAGTCTGGCCGTCTTATGGGGCTCCATGCGTTATTCAGCAAATACTCATGAGTTCTTTAAGAGGAGCGCTCCAGTTTACACCACAGTCTTTCATTCTGAGTTACACAAAGTCCACTACAGTGTTGCAAAGGTGGGCTAAATAATTCACAATTTGCTTTCCCCTTTCTTCAAGTGGGAAGCGAAATGGGAAAAAAAATAAATAAAATAAAAACAAAAATCATGTGCTCCACTTCAAAGTTGCCAACTGTTGACAGAGAGGAGAAACAAATGTGTAAAAATAAAAATCGAACTCCATCTCTGAAAATTAGCATAGAATCACTGAGAGCGTTTGAAGTTTTCTTTGAAGTGTCGGTTTTAGATTGATGCATTTTCTTGATGTGTTGTAGTCATCTACAAAGCCAACAGCTATTCCCAAGGGAACATTTATAGCTCAAAATTGCAAATACATTAGAATGCTTTCCATATTTTTATTTCAATCTTTTGGTCTGCGAAATGCATTATACCTTCAGTGTTACAACGGTGAAAGTTCATGACTTTCTGTTTGCTGTGTTATAACAAAGGACTCATTGCCTCTTCTGAGGGGAAGAATCTATTCAAAATCACTGCAAAATAGCTAAGGTAGTGCTGCCGACTCCCATTAAGGAATAAAAGCAGTGTTGACCATTTAATCTTTGTTTTTTCTTTCGTATGACTTACTGAGAAAGATGTTGATCCTGAAGTACCTTTATGAAGTCTTTAGTGCCAAACTGCAAACATCTAATATTTTATAAATGTGTAGATTTACTTAAAATGTTTTGTTCATATATAAATATTAATGATGTTCCAACCCAACTCCACATATTGGCTGGAGCAGAGGTTGGCACCACTAACTAAAAGGTTGCACTATAAAGCATTAATCATAAACATTAGTTTCACTAATATTTATGAAGAATATTTAGGCACCTAAAGGACTACTGATTCAATTTAATTATGTTCAAAGCAAACAGTAAGTTTGTAAAATAGCATTGTGTATATTTTGTCAGTGCACAAAGTAAATGGAAGCACATTGAAATGTGTTCAAATTAGAGTTCTAACAAGACAAAGTAAATATGTGCATGTTAGCCTTTCTCTTCAGTGAATCGCTGCATGAAAACATGGTAAGCAGGAGGCAGACAAAAGCCTATTGAATACAACAATTGCATGTGTCAATTCAGCTGGATCTTTAGAAATATAAAGATCTCATAACATCAAAAAGCTACAATATGTCATAACATATTGTAGCTTTTTCAACCCAGTTGTCCTTGTATGGCATACTGCAGCGAATGATAAAGTCCAGAAAACTAGAGATCTTACCAGAAGAGCCTAAGAGTTTTGGTGAGTTAATTGGGTTTCAAGGAGTTACAGTATAAATTTAGACCATGTATTATTAACAAAGTCTTATGTGTTCTTGTACCCCATTGCATAAACTTTAATCTACCATTGGACTGAGACTTTTCTACTAGGAAATGTCTAACTGACCTAGATACGTTTAAGGAGAAAACATTTCTGATCTATAGCTAACCTATTCACATCCACAAAGAGGATTAAAGGAGTCAAATTTGTTTCCAGCTTAGTATGGTTCATAGATAAGAGATTTTTGGCTGAGTTCTCTTGGAAAAGAAACCCCATCTAGAAGAGCAGGTGTTTCAGCAAGTGCTGAGTTTGGAAAGTAAAATGTCACACTGACACAGACTGGCCAAATAAGTTCCAGCTGGATCAGGAAAAAGAAAAGATATGTTTTGAGAACAACTGTTTAAGATAATGTTGAAGTTCTGGGAAAGCTGGGTAAGTCTTACACATGTTTTGCATGAATATTAAATATTAAATGTTGCTTTTTCCTAGAGTCTGTTCAGAACTGCTGCATTTTTTTTATTCATGAAAAGGCTCTAACTGCAAGTATGTCTGTTTTAATTAAGTACATAATAAGCCAAAAATAAACAGGGAATCCCAAGAACATATTGAATAAAAATATTTTATTTCAATTAATTTTTAGAATCGGGATTTCTCTTGCACTTTCTCTGCAGTTTTGTTCCGTTTGTCCAGTCTCCCCCATTATTCCATAGGAATATTAGGATAAGTAATGAGTATAAATTGACTGCAGATCCATGTGAACATGCACGGATGCCTATATACGTCATAAAACGGGGAAGCAAAGTCAGACATAAGGAGAAAGGTCACAATGACCCCTCAATAGAGGAATTTGTATTTGACGTTAACTTGCCAACATTCAGGATCTTGTCCAACATCTCAGAAAGCAGCAGCCGCAGTGTTACTTTAAGTAGTCCCTTTGTGAATAACCACTTGTGAAGGTAGTTTAGTTCAGAAGGATATGACAACCACTTTTAATGTGGACGATTCAGCATCCCAGCTCCAGTTTACAGCAGACTTGTTACTGGAATGCTGGTTCTATGAGTATCTTTAAAGGCAGAAATATAAAGCACTGCAGGCTGATGAGTTTTGAACAGCCTGCTGGGATGATATAACCATGTGGGTTTGTGTGCTTTCCACCTGAGTAGTGATATTTCACGCATTTTTTTACTGCCTTCTGCTTGATTGGCGGCCAGTGGTGGAGATACAGCACAGTTATGACAATCTGATCTTCTCCATGGCTGAGTAGGGTCTGACTGATGAGACAGAGTTACGATGAATAGAATTTTAATTTCAGAGCAGACAGTGGCACATGGGATGAGCCGGGCTAAAGAAACCACTGAGGAGGGGGATGGGATTAGAATTTAGAAGTTCTGTCTAATATTTAAGTTTCAGTTTTATAGTTCAAAAAATTGAATAACTCAAAAAGTTAAACTATAACATACTTTTTTATTTAAAACATTGGACAGAAAGACATCAGTTCAGCAGTTGCTCCTCTTGTTTTGCAGAGAAGGCGTCATTTTCTTATTTATGAAGCTGTTGGCCCCAACTTTTCTGTATTTACTGCATAAAATATTGTAACTTTTTTTTTCAACTTCACCTCTTTTTAGAGTCTAAAAAGTTACTGGTTAAGGCTGAACTGGTTTAGGTAATAAAATACAGTTTTAGCCAAAGCAGCTACAATGTTCCTTAAAATAGTTAATACTTGCTGTTTCTATGCTGTAAATGTGTACTTATAGCAACGTCAGCAGTGCTAGTTGAAAAGTTATCAGATATCAGCACGAAAAAGTAATTAAATAGTTTAAAAATTCATGATGGCAAAAGAAAGAATTAAAATTACAGAACTATACATAATACATAAGATAACTACTCCTAACTTGTGATGTATTCAAATCATAAAGAAGCTAAAGATGACATCTTTGAGGCCTGTTTGTCCACCCTGCCCTGTTTATTTATTTATCTTTTGTTACACTAACACAAAGTTTTGAAAATTACAATCAGATCCCAAAATCCCAAACCCTCACTCTGAGTTCATGTCTGGGTCGCTCTCTGAGGGCTTTAGTTGAGTGAAGTCTGGGTTTCTTTTTTTTTTTTTTTTTTAAAGAGAAGGAAAACGAGTCACTGACCACATACCGCTCTGTCTGACCTCGTCGGCCAAATTGTGATACAAGTTGGGAGGGGAATAGAAATCTTTGAAGACAGAGCCACAGGGGAGAACATACACAGTTGCAATGTGTAAATATCTTTTTAGATTTTTTCCCAGAGGGGATGAAGACTTTCGTCTACAAGATGGGAAGCTCAACAGGAAAGGCCAGAATTTCCATTATCACATCCAAGGAATGGGTCAGTATGAAGTAAATACTTTTTCTGCAAACAAAATGCACTTGTTTGAACATCCTAAAAAGAACAAATGATGATGTAGTGATTGCACATTATGCTCCTTTGGATGGAAAATGAAAACACATTGATGCATTTTAAATAAAAATTGAAATCTGAGAAAGGTTAAGAATAACAACCTTAACATATTTGGCATTCAAAACTCTTCCACCTGGCTTCAGAGAATCAAGTTCTATTAAGACTGCGCCACACTTACTTTGTATTCATTTTACAATCTCGTAAAAGGAGACAGATGTTCCTTGTGCCACATTGATTCATACATTTATGACTCTGTTCTGCATGAGAACTTTAAGTCATTATCATCTTCCTGACCTGCTCCACTTTGGATAATTGCCACAGATACAAAGCTTTCAATTCTGTGCATTTCACAGAATCATGCGGCCGTCTCTTCCACATGACTGCTCAGGCCCTTTTCCTGTCTACATTTCGCAGATTGCTGTATTGCATAAACCCATGATGAATTTCTATCACAATATAGACGTCATAAAAACATAACCATTACCTCATTGTGATTTAACATTGTATATGTAGGTTTCCATCTTGCTGTTAAGAGTATGTAATTTGACAGATTCCACATAAGACAAGTGAATTTAATAGTTTGCTCTGTTGTATACAGGAAATGCTCCAAAGTGTTATAACAACAGAAATACCAGTCACCAAAATAGAAATCAGAATTTGTAGACAATTTAAAGCTCAATGTGTGCTTGTCTGGTACCATGAAGCTAATGCCAACAGCATGGTCGCAGCACAAGCACAATAAGACAGTCCCTATTGTTATATATTGCTATTGCTAATGCTATGTAAGATTTACAGAGACTACAATGTTTTTGAAGACCTCAACTATAACTTACAACTGACTTCAGCTCAATAAAGTACTTATACTCAATAGCAACCTCATTGAAATGTGTCATGTGATGCTATCAGCTGAACGGGTGAGTTGTTATGCTGAAGGTGCTGAACTGAACCCAAAACAAATATTTGACAAGCAAAAAACTTCAGACATGATGTTGGTTGTATGAAAATACCACAGAGTAGTAATTTAAGTGCTGGGTAAAAGTGTAAAACATCAAGGTTAATATTGTGTGAAAATAAATTTCAACGATTGAAAATGTTCCTGGATCCCTTAAGAAGTTGCCATTAGCTAATGCCATGGAATTAGCTAATATTAATCTTTAGCAAATATGCTGACATCAGTTTTTTTTAATTAATGTTAGCAAATGAAAGTACAGTAGACCCCCACAATTGACAGCAGTTGGGGACCAAAATGACCTGAGAATAGCTGAAATTCACAAATACTTGAGACCCCCTCTGAAAATGCTTAGCATTTTTAATAGTTCAAAAACAAAATATACATTAATAGGAAAAATTATTTAACAATTCTAGAAACAACAGTGTATTGTCTGGTACTTCAGCTCAATAACAACAACATCCTTCAAAAAGTAACACTGCATCATACGCAACACAAAACAGGGGAAAACAATTTTTTATGTATTGCTTGTTTTATAATCTAGAGAAGTGGACAATAGGGCAAGACAGAGAAGAAGCACACTCTTTAATCAAACTCCACATACAGCAGCATAGATCTATCAGTCCACAACAGAGACAGGATTTGGGTATTGTTGTACAAACCACAGTCAGATGAAGAATCAGCGAGTCAGGCTAACACATCTCAGCTAATCAAACCTTTTTCCCTCCTGGCTTCATTAAAAATGACTAAAAACAGACCAAAAAAATGGCTGCTGATTAACATGACTGTTCAACTAATCAGTTGGTAAACTAATTACTGCAGCTCCAGTGTGCTATGAGATTTTCTACAATGTCCTTACAAGTTCCTATAACCCCCAAATATGCAAAACATTGTCTATGATCGATTAGACAATAAATATTTAACAAATCATATGTTTAACATTAATTACCAAATTAATATTTTTCCAATTTTGGAATTTCCTATCTGAATTAAACACAAAAGGAACTAAAACATAATTTTAATTGTTCAGAAACACAAATCCTCCAACAAGTGAACAAAATATTCCTAAGAGTAACATTTTAAATAATATTGAAACTTCAGCCCAAGACAGACAATTTCTATCGCTATCACTCAAGACAGTGCTGGCTGTAAATTACATTTCTCTAGTCTTTGTTTTTCTTTATTCATCACTATTAAAGGCCTTTAATGGAAAAATTGGCAAGTCAATGAAATGCATTTACATCAATAATTAAAAGGAAGAGAAAAAACAATCCACTGATAGTGATAAAGAGGCTGCTTGGATAAGACTGTTTCCTTTTGCTGGTTAAGCGCAGACAAACCTCAGCTGGACGGTGCATGTCTCTGCACTGAAGTGCTTTTAAAATCGCAATCCCTTGGTAAAAGTAGCCACACATGCTTCCGTCCAACTCCAGTTTCTAATCCCTTGGTAAAAGTAGGCAAACATGCTTCCGTCCAACTCGCGTTTCCCCTGTGAGCTCGCCCTGATGACCAAGCATCATGCTGGACTAAGGGACTAAAGCACAAAGATGAATGAGGGGGAAATGCATTTATCGTTGTTGGTAATCAGGTTTCAAAGACCCAATCTCTTCCCACCTGTGCCATTTAATCTTAAAAAACAATACAATTCAATGACTGCTATTAGAGCAACATTATTACTAGTGACACACAAGCCTTAAACTCTGGTAGCTTCTGTTACCTCAGCTACCTGTAAAATTCTCTTACTGCATCCCACATTGATGCAATGTTATTGTTTAGACAACAACTTGTTGACAGACAATTGGGCCTCAACTGCAGAACATCAGTTACATTTTTAAACTCCTACATTTTTTACGTTTTTAGAAAACCAAAACAATAACAGTAATTCAAAAAAAAACAACAACTGTGTACATGGAAACGTAGATAATTCCAACAAAAACTGTATGTTTATAATATTCAAAGAACTATCAGAGTTTTGGGTCAATTCCTAGCTTTCACATTTTGTGGTGGTCATCTGGACCCAAACTGCTTTCTTGGGAACACAAGCATGGTTAGCTCACCTGGGCCTAAATTTACTTTCCCCTCCAGAAAGCAGCTTCTCATCTGGTTGCACCAACAGCTCTATACAGTCTCTTACTGGCAGCCAACCCAAAAAGGGTTTGGTTTAGTGAAGGGGATGTTTTCCTCTTAGCACAAACTGAACTTCTTTACAGGTCAGCATGTACCTAAGTATTGTTGTTGAGCATGTCCATTCCTTTATGACCACACTGTACCAATTCTCTCATGACTGCATTTATCAATATACTTGATGCATATTTCCATGTTGATTTTAATGATGCCACTTGACAAAATGTAATGTCTATTGCTTATTTCATAATTGGTTACTGTATTATGGTTTGATTGTACAAAGCACTTTGAACTGCCTTGTTGAAAATAAACTTGGCTACTTTCCAGAAGAATAAAGCCATCCATGCAAAGCTTAGATAAGTGGTGTTTTGAGTTCACTGTAGACCAATGGTAAATCTCTACCTAACAGAGAAAATTTTAGACTTGGTGGGAAATAAAATTTGGATCAAGGATGTGTAGCTGACAACAGCAAATGTGTGTAAATCTTTAGTTTTACTTTTACCAGCAGGTTACTTGTCAACAAGACAAAAACAACAAACAGAAAAGGTTTTAGCCCCTATAAAATACCTGATTCCCATGGGATTGCACATTTTTGTCCCAAATTACCATATAGTAACATTAGAAAGCCATTCAGGAATAATACATTTTCTCACACTTGGTATCACAAGGTGTAAACAAAACCATCCTCTGTGTCACAGCTGGTATCAAACCCCCTTCGCTAGGAATGTACAGTATAATCTATCTACTAGGACTTAGATGCATCTCAGCTCACAAAAACAAACAGACTCATTTCCTACTGAGGGAATACAAATTAACCTGAGATGCCATCAGCAATTAAGCCTAATTTCAATAACATTCAACATTTCTTATTCGTTGTGTGCTTTCCCATTAGTGTAATCAAGCGACGACAAATGTTTTCCTGCATGATAATGGCAAGCTGCCTCCTCTGTGTGTGGATAAATTGAGGGAAACATGCAGGAACTGATTAAGTTTTTGACCTACCTTGAGGAAGAACTGGGTTGATAGTTGCATACCTTACAAAACCACAAGTCCCACACGTTTCTTATCCAATAAAATACCAAAGAGGTATCCCCGAATGAGTATATTCAGCTAACCTTGAAGTTTCCCAAACCTCAGGATCAATCACTATTCAGAAACATGGCGCTGTTAATGATGTTATTGCACTGATTAAGTGACGTTGCTGTAAAGAGTTACATAGCATTAATATTCAGTAGTACTCCTAGTAGAATGGAGCAAAGCGGACATAATTAGAGTTGATGGGCTCCATAAGCAATAATATTGCTGTGCATCAGCAATGTGCTCCTCTTGCAGCAACCTTGCATTTCCCCAATGGGACCTCTCACCTTAACTGTTATAGGTAAAAGAGCATTTGGAAACAAGACCGCTTCATTTACTGTTGCAACAAAGACAGGATAAACATCTGGCATTACTCATCTCTTTAAAATTACTACAAGGCCCAAAACGATGAGCAAGCAAAACAGCAACCTTAACTTCTAAACATGGGCTTCTAGAAGCAGACAACCACGTAAACACAAATCAACCACGAGATATGAAGCCAAAAATAGCCTCTCTGACAGGTGCTGACACTGTTTTCACCCAACATCTGAGGTTCAGGTATTGATGCCGCTTCCAACGACTTCCATTAGCTCTGGAGTATTTTGAGAGGAGTCGATTTTGGTCATGTCATACAGTTCAGTTTCACATTGAGAAATGACCCTGGGAACTTGCAGCTGTGCAGGGTTGGAGGGTGGATAATGGCTTTGATGCATGAAACAATAAACATGTGCCTTTAGAAACCAGCCGGAACCTTTTACTGTGGCAGTGAGCTCTCAAATGACAGACACTCAACATTAAGCTTGGTCCATAAGAGAGAGTTGCATCATGTGATTACATTAGCAGTGTGTTCCTCAATGTGCAGTATGGCTCAATGAGGTGGCGCGGGGATGGTAATCACAGTCTTTGTGTTGTACAATGAGGAGAAAACTGCCAGATCTCAGGTCACCTATCCAGTGTTGGTGAATTTGTTCATCCTAGAGGCACATTAAAACCTTACACTGTTCCTTTTCCAAGTTCATGGTGTGATACTGTTGAATGACAGCACCTGAGGATTTTTTTCCTACACCACAGTCTGCTTTTAGCTACACTTCAGAGATAAAACACCAAGCTCTGACCTATCTCTTGAGGCATGATATATTGACCTGAGCAAATATCTCCAGCAAGGTGGAGACACCTGGAAACTGATACAGCAGCATTCAGTATTTGAGCCAAACTGAAGTCATAGCTTTAATAATAAATATATATAGCCAAAAACAAATATGATTCTGAGTATCTTCTAAGGATGAAGAATGAAGTTGAGAATTTGACTTTCAGGTAGTGGTCATACTACATACTAGATCAAAGAACAAAATGTCTGTCAGAGATTTAGGACATGATAGCAGTAGATATGCAGGTACTTTTTTATGTACAGTCCTAGCACTGCTTGGTGAATTAGCCAATCACATAGCAACAACTCTATGGATTTGAGGCTTTGATTGTGACATCTTCTTGATTCGTGGTGCCAAATTTGCTGGTTTCACTATTTTACAAACTCCTGATCTATTGGGGTTTCCAAACCACCTCTCAAGCTTACAGAGAATGTTCTCCAGACAACAAAATATCTAGTGAGCAGCAGCTGTGAGGACAGAAATGCCTTCTTGATGTCAGAGGAAAATTAGCGCACTGGCTTGAGATAATGGAATGGTAATTGTAAGTACGGAAGATAATTCCTGATCCAGTAAGTATTGACTTTAACTTTGACATTCACATGGTAAAGACAAACTTTGGCCTAAAACTTGAAAGAATGATTCCATTCTGACTCATATTAAGGGTTCAGACTCTTCATGTATTTGCTCACTTTAAGGCCTTTGTGACCACAGTGTTCTCATCGAAGGATGGCTACTTCATATGGAATAAGATCATAAGATCAGATCATATCCAACTGGTTTCTTGAACATGACAGTGAGTTCACTGTGTACCTCAGTGGCCCCAAGAGTCCCCAGATCTTAGAATGTGCGCCTGACAAGAGTCCAGCAACTGCGTCATGCAAAAATCCCAAATCTTTCAGGAAGTGATTCCAAAACTGTGTTGAATATGTGGTAAAAATAATTACAGAAGTTCTGATGGTAAAAAGGGACTCAGTACAAGTGAGGTGTACCTAATGAAATGACCAAAGAGTTTATATGCCTGAATGTGAGGAATAAATGGCAGGCTAATGTCAAAGCCAGAATATCAGAATTCTGATATTCTGATATCAGAAATAAACGGTCAGAGAGGAAAAAGGAAAGCAAACAAAAAATAGAAGAACAGACGCCAGGGAGAGGAGAAAGAATGAACTGGTCAGTGATGAAGACAGTGTAATACTTAACTTTAAACTTGATCTTTCCCACTCATAGCTTTATCCTTACTTACTGATCAGCACTTCAGTTTCCAGGATCCATTTCATTTATACTAATGCCCTTTGAAATCACGTGCTGGGAAAGACATATTGGCTTATTGTCTAAAACAGAAGAGCTTAACAATAAAGCTTGGAAGACTGAAATGGTTTCTTTTTCTAGCCTATTGTTACCTTGCATGCATTTACTTCCCAGGGAAGCAAAGATATTATTCTTTCTCTAAGAGGAAATGCCAACATGTTAGTCCCATGAGGGAAATTCTGGATTGCTTTCAATTTATACATTTGTTTTGTGTCCACAACCAGGTGAATTAACTCACTATTACAAAATCATAATCTCCCATAGCAAAAATAAAAGTAAAAAAAAAATTATTTGAGCAATTTAATTCAGAGGTAAAATTGGAAATAACTGTTTCACTGTATGCCTTTAAATAATAATAACTGAAGAATTTATTCATTTTTATGTTACTTTTTAGGTCCATCAGAAACCTAATTAGTAACGAGTCACTTCCTGCTTTCATAGGGTAAAAATATGATGTGGACAATTTCAGAAAGACAAGACATTAACCCATTCAGATAAGGTTGATGTGTGCTGATGTTCAGATATCAGTAAATGGCTACAAGAAAATTGATATCTAAACTTTACTTTATCCATGTATGATGAAGATTCACAAAACTACAGTCAAGAAAAATCACCACTGCATTTTGTGATGGTGAGATTGAGTTGACTTTTGATTTCTTTTATTCAAATCCATCGTGGGTTGTAAGTTAAATCTCACAACTTTCAAAGACAAAGAAAACTATCTTAACTTCATAATCGACTTTAATAATGCATTTTAATTAATTATACATTCCCTGCAAAGATAGGAAATACAAGAAGCTGAGACTCTGCGCCATCTTGTGAATGAAATTAAGTAACATTTTTGAAAACCATCTGATGGAAGAGTTTGTAAAAAAAAATAAAACCTTGGATTGTACATCAATGAGGGAACATAAGGACTTTGGAAGAATGAAAAATGCGCTAGAAAAATTCTCACTCTGGGTAACGATGATGCGTTGTGTAAAATTAGAAATAGCAATTTGTCACAAGAAATGTAGCAGAGCAAATATGAAATCTCAAGCATTTGTGGTCAGTGTGCAGAAAGTACTTCACAGCTCACAGAACATGTACAGTACCTCCTGAGTATGTGAGAGCCTGAATAAAATACATTGATGTGCTCATTTGAAAATGTTTATGGAAAGTACAGACCTTCTGTGATAAATTAATATTTCAGGTTCAAGGGTTAATATTTTAGGTTCAAGGGTTTGTTTAAATATCTAATAGGGTTCAGATCATGTGTAAGTTTGTAGCAAGTGGCAATCCTTCTAAAACACAAGACATTTGCATCAAAACCAAATACTTATAATTTTCTCTTCACTTGTTTAAATCAGAATAATGTCTCACACGTTGTCTCCACAGAGAGAGAGATGCACATTTTCCTGAGTGAAAAAATTCCCTTTAGCAGGTTGGTTTTACAGTGCATCCGTGTGAGTTCAGAGTAAGTACTCAATCAAGCATAAGCAGGTAAAACTTAGTGGACAGAAAAAAATGTAACAATCTATTAGTTAGACGAGAGCAGCCCCTCCAAAAAAAAAAAAAAAAAAACTGCATCGGAGCCATTTTCATTCATTAGTGAGCTCTCATTAGTAAGCTTCAGAGCAAATTTGCAAAAAGGGACAAGAAATAATAAAAATGCAGTTGCACTCCAGTGAGCAACCATAATGACAGCTCAAATAGAAAACCTGCAAAGCCTTACAATATGTACATCTCCAATGGTTTGCATTAGAAAAAAAAATGCTCAGCGCAGCAGCATGCATAAAAAAAGGAGGGCTTTAAAAACACAAATAAAATAAAACCAGCCTGCTGTGACCCGGTTAGTGCACTCAATTTCACAAATACACAGAAATCCCTGCTCACTGACATATTGCAAAATGTTTGTTGTGGCCAAGAGGAGACACAAAACCCTCCTAATGTCTCCCAGCAGGACAAAAGCGCATGTCCACACGCTGAAGCCTTCGCTAACTGAATTCCAATATTGCTACAAGGGCCATTTGTCGAAAAAGGACTCCTGTATACTGCAAAGCCTCATGAATATAACATTTTCCTGATCCGAGCAGGTGAACTGTGGTGAAGCTACAACTGCTATAAAAAGATGATTCTAAACACAGCAGGCCTCAGAAGTGTGCACACACACACAGTCTAATCAAATGTGGAAGATGCAAAGCAACACAGGTCTATAAAACCAGAAACACAAGAAATGGAGGGTGACAAGAAATATTTGGGAAAATGAAAATGATTTATAACAAAGAAAAGTAAAGAGAACTGGAACGCTGGAGAGCAATCAATGAATTCCAGCACCGCCTCCTCCTATTCCCATCCTATCAAGAAATTTAAATATGTATGCATTAAGCAAAAGGAGCTCAGAAGAGAAGATTATGAATAAGAAACTGCTGTTGATTATGCATTTTCAGCGTGAGAATACAATTTACAGCTATTGCCGCCCCATGATGATTGAACGCTGCCTGTTGCCCCCTGGTAGCTGAGCGCAGGAAAAGGAAATGAAGAGTGGCGTGCACGGCACTTTCAGAGGAGGAGAAACTGCACACCAGACTATCATTTCTGGTCCTGTTTACCCTCCAGTATGATCCATCAGTCAAGCAGCAGCCGATGAATCCCTCATGAGCCGATTACACCATGGCCCAGCTTTGTTGAATGCGTTATATTTATAGCGCCATTAGGGTCTGCGCATTAGATTATTTGCTGTAGTTCTGTGTGAGGGAAATCACAGAGGAGTCGTGTTGTGTATCACTTGATTATCATTAAAAAAGAACAAAGCCCCAACATTGAACAAAAAGTCGTCTTCTATGAAGTGCGGAAGAAAGTCAGCAGATCGAGTTTCCATTTCAAAGGCTCCAACTCAGACATGGTTGTAACGGCAGGAACCAAAGCGTGCCGAATCACATGGTGCCTTGCAAAAATTTTTACTTTTTTACATTTTGACAACTTACAGCCTCTTTAACTTTTGCACTCAATAACGTGCAGTAGAGCAACACAAAAGACTTGCTTTTTTGTTTAGAAAAAGAAACTCTGAAAAGTGTGGCCTGGATGTAAATCTTTAATCTGATACAAATTCTAGGGCAACTAAGTGGCTTCAGAAGTGGCTGAGTTAGTTTACAGAGTCCGTCTGTTCAACTGTCAACAAAAAATTGTTGAAAGAAAACCTCAAGAAGTCCTGATTGCAGTTTGCTACAAGGCATGTGGAAATATTTGGAACAGGGTCATGTAGGCAGATAAGACCGAATATTAACTTTGTGTCCAATATGCAAAATGCTATGTGTGGTGGAAAACTGACACCATTATAAAAGATGCATCTACAATGTATTGATTCAGGAATACAGATGTTTAGCCATTTTTTCAATTGTTTAAACAAATTAGAAAATGTCATTTTCCCTCCACTGTACAATTCTGTACTGTTTTTTATTGGCCAATCACAAACAAACCAAATTAAACACAGAAAGGTTTGTTGTAACAAAATGAGAAAAATAGTAAGCTGTCTTAATATTTTTGCGTGGCCTTGTAACCATAGAAACAATAGCATTAGCTGAAGAGTGATCCTGGGAGAACATTAAGCAGAGGGATATAACGCATGTACAAATCACGCTTATAGCTCTTATCTGCTCCAAACGACACATCTGTTCAAAACAACAACATGCAAAAACTGAACATTTCAAGAAAGCAATCAGAGATGGCTAGGTTTCCGTGACAGCAAGGCACCTCTTAATCTCCCACCATAAACAGAATCCCTTTTCTGCATGGCAGGAGGCTGGTTGCTGGTGGCAGCTGAGATTCTACAAGGCCCCGCTTCAGCCGCGTGCCCACGCGCCACGGCGCTCACAAACACCGGCGTCCATGTGTGACAATATGATGTTTGTAGAGAGCCGCTACAAGTGTCTCCAGTAATAAGTTGGCACGCAGCAGACATAGACCGTTGCTGCTGGAGTAAACAACAAAGTTATCTCTGATGAAATTCCAAACACACAGCGGGAAGTAGCACGCGTGCAAACGAGATCCGTTTTTGATGTAAAATTGCTTTTTTGGACAATTTAAATTTTTTAAAAGCAAGCTGCTTTCAAATATTAGTTTCAGTCCCAGGCTGCCCAAACACAAACGACATTATTGCCACAGTTTAGTCTATACAAACACTTCAGAAGGCTTTTGACCATTTGAACATTTTACAATTTTGGACTATAAGCGCATAGTGCCAAAATATAGATTGTCAATTCCAGCTTGACTTTAAAGAGGTCTGTTGTAGTTAGTGAAGGATGAAACCAACCGAAAATCAGATGGACTTCTTTCTTCAGAGGCTACAATGATAGCAGCTGATGGGACAGATATAAATGTCTGATTTCCGTCATAGAAGAGGAATGTTGAGAACTTTATAACTGAATCCATGCACTTTTAATCAAAACATGTATGTTACAACCTTTTAGTTAGACAGTTTATTAAACCCTTTGATTTGACATTGTAAAATCCGCCCATCTGCAGTCACTGTGATACTTCAGTGTTGGTAAGCAGCCACTCCACGCCATAATAATCATAACCAATTACAAAATGTCCAATCTAAAGATAATGCTGCAAAGTTGGTGCTTGCCACTGCCCGGAGTAACTGAAGACAAATTTCACGCTGGGTTACCACTGGCCAATTGCATGCCACTTTCAATTAGGTTCATTTTCCAAATAAAAAGGGCACAATTGAGATATTTGGATGGGTTTAAAGCTAACAGTGGAAAGAGTTTTATATCTCAATTCAAACTGCGTTGTGACAGGAGAGGTTTATTCCACAGCTATGTTGATTGAAATCAAATTAGCCGTTTGCTTACATGCGTGCACTGCCAGATTGCATGTTTAGCATTCAATCAATATTTGGTGGTGTGGTGCTGTAACTATTTTTTTTAAAAATGCAATTAGCTTCATGGCTTATGGAGATGTATGCTAAGTGTTTCGGCATGAATAGAGCTGATTCATGTTGTCCAGCGCAATTATCTGCTGAGAGGGGGGGAAAAAAAAGTAGCAAACAGAGTGGCAATTTGGGCACCAGCTCACTCACACTGTACTGTTATGATTACCTTTATAGTCCCCATTGATTTCCTGATGGCATTATGAGTTGTAATTTTCCCCAGCGATTTCTGTACGAAGAAGCTTGTTACTCATTTAAAAGTCATGATTTCATTTCTCACATCCTGCATATACAGTATTCTGGGTTTTTTTTTTTTTTCCACTTCTCTCTCATCCTCTGCTGTCCTCCTTCTCCCTTATGCACAAACATATGGGAATTTCTTAGAAACTCAAATCCAATTTTTGGCTTGAGTTCAAACCTTTTCTCCCCTCTTTTTCCCCACGCCTTCCCCTCTTCCAAAGCCTCCGGCACAGAAACAGGCAATTCATGATGGCAAAGCTGTTCGAGCACAGCAGACCACACATTTACCCCTGGCAATTTCATCAAACGAGATGAGAGAAGGGGTTTTTGTCTCTCATGTTTAATGTGATACAGGTATGGATGTTGCATTTGTCAACCCAGTGCCATAACATCCCTTTAAGTCAAAAAGGCTGCCACAAGCCTTTAAAAACAGAAGGATGAAAAAATTATTGAAGATGAAGAGGGAGGGTAAGAAATACTAAGGGACAGGAGTATTTAGTTGGTTTGTAATGAGACCTCATAGCATGAGATGCTGTGATATTAATACGGCACCATATTCCTCGTCGAAGTCATGGGTGCTCCATAAAGAGTTACTAACTCTAGTACAGAAAGTTTAAGCTATTGTTATTGTGCCTGGATGAAAAGGAAGGTGTTTCAATGTTGATACTCCAGAGTAATAGACAGAACACACATAAACAAAGACACACTTCAAGAGTTGTGTTGTTGCTATGACAACAACTCACTGAACAAGGATCATTAGTGATACCACTAGTCCTAATTTCCTTAGGGCGCCTGTTATTCCAAACAAGCAAAGTCGGTCTTTTAATAATATTAATAATCAATCAGTCAATCAAGTTTATTTGTCAAGCACATTTCAGCAACATGGCAGCTTAAGGGCTTTGCATCTTGAAAACAAACAAAAACATGGATTTTATTAATTTATTATTATAAATTGAAAATAAAAATACCCTAAATAAGCAGTTATGTTTTCAGAAGAAAATCAGCCCAAATTTATTCATAACCCTGCCTAGGGCTGAAACAATTCCTCGAGCGATTCGAGTACCTCAATTAATAAAATTCTTCGAGGAAAATTTACCTGCCTCAAAGCTTCGTTAATTTCCGTTTTATTATTTAACGCACCGTGTTCTGGTTGGAACCTTACTTGCAATGCGCGGAGCTCTGACTTCCACCTCTTGAGTTGTTGAAGAGTGCTAAGTGTTAGCAGCATAACGACCAATTTTCAAGTTCAGCCCATGGAGATTTTATTGATTGATGTCAATGCCCGGGTTTTTAGCGTTTTTGGGGGACCAATAAGCATCCTTAAAATGACTGGGGCGATGCCTGGAGTACGGCAGCCTTTCTCCTCCGGGAGCTGCTGGTTGAAAGCGAACGGCGGGAAGAGAGCTGCAGGAGTATTTATACAAGTGAGCGGATAGACTGAACATGGCGGGCGGCTGAGTAGATTATGCTTACAGTGTAAGTGTAACTTTACGTATGAACCACACAATAAATTTCATATTATCCCGGTCTGAACAAATGGGTGGCGGAAATTATCGTGGCGGAACATTCTTACTTTCGTCCCCTTGTCTACCAGTTCCCGGATTTACGTTCATCTGTCCCCTGGTCTATTTCCTCCTCTCCACCCCCATCTTACGTTCGTCTGCCCCCACCACCCCAAACCCCCCAACTCCAGGCGACATTTCCCGTATTCTCAAACTCAGAGCTTGACAGATATGGTTTAGTCAGTTTAATTCATCTATTAAACTGACTGAATTTGAATACATAAACTAAAAGCTGGAGTATAGACATTTTTATAAGTGTATTTGTGAGCTTGCCTCTTTATTATTAAATTGAATAGAATTTCAAATCTTTGTATAACTTTTCTTCAGGCTAACTTAGAAAGTGAGCTATTATTGCTAGTTTAGTTTTCTAAAATACAAAAAAGTAGCTGTTAGGGACGCTCAAAAATGAAAAATTGGACTGATGTTGATATCCGATAGTAACACCAGTGTTATGCCAGATTTACCAATATTTTATTTATTTATTTTTTTATCTGATTACTCGATTAATCATAAGAATAATCAATAGATTACTCAATTGCTAAATTATTCGTTTACAACAGCCCTAACCCTGCCACATACAGGTTTGAAGCAGTCTTTTAACTTGACCAATTTGTTTCTGTAATTTAATTTTACTGCTGGAAGAAATATTAAACGTTTCCAAGTGGCCCAGTCAAAATCCCTAATGGAATGTGATAGAATCTGTGGAGGGATGAACTGGATGCATCACCGCCCTGGTATTTACCGAGGATAAAAGGTTTGGATGATAACCCCCCCATCTCTTCACACGTTCCTTCTAATCAAAGCTACACACGACTAGCAGTGTTGCACTTGTAGCATGATTCACTTCTCGATAGCCCACTGTCCCTCTAGCAATTATAGTTCTGACAGCTCCACTAAGACATGCTTCCACGTTATAATTACCATTGGTGTATTTATTCAGGAAAGGTATGCAAGTGTGTACGGGTGTGTGCAAATGTGCCAGACCAGGGGGACTTTAGGCTTGTAATTATGATCACTGGGGAACCCGATCGTCTAACAGGGTGGCATGTTTCCTGCTAAATAGAAAGGGAGATCCCTTTATGTTACCTTCACTTCTGCAAAGAGTGTGCAAGAGCTTGTCCTAATACAGGGTTTTTGTTTTGTTACCAAAATCCACCTCCAAAGAGGAAAAAATTTCAGGAATACAGATACTGCTGGAACCCACAGGCTTGACCGGACTGATTAAGGTCAAGCTTTTGCTTCAGTGCATGAAATAAAATTCCCGAAAACCTGCTTCTGGTGGATGAAATATGGGATCAGATACACACACACGCACACCCCCACACACCCACACACAGCTTGTGGGTAAATATGGGAGGTCCTTCCACTTCCCCTCACTTATGACCTTGTCTGATGAGATCATATTTGGGCTGATGATTATTCGAATCCCCGCAAGCAAAGAGCTTGATTGGTTTAAATTCACTTGACTCATTTGCAACTGCTACTGGAGAAATGAATTTTGTCCGTACTTTCTCGGCTTCGCCTAAAACATTAAAGTTAAGATTTGTCTGCTCTTATTCTAAGTATGTGCTTGGACCACTTCTCCTGCTTCCTGATGCACGTAACTGTCTATCTACAGCAGATACTCAGAGATCAGACTCCTGATATCAGTCATCATCTAGTCACTTGCCTCAAAATTTTAAGCACCGTTTCTCCCTGGTGTTGATTTAATCCATTTTGCCACAGTGAACGCTGAGACGGCTGATGCCGTTTTTCTCAAAATATTTCCTCTCAAAGCCCGAGAGCAAATAGAGATTTACACTTCCATTTGCCAAGCTTGTTATTATAAGTCTTAAGCACAACATTGACAGAAAGCTGATGAACAGAAAAGGAAAAATGGGAGAGCCTTTGACTTTGCAATTTCTCTGCTGCTATTTTGGATGGCAAGTTGTCCGCATCCCGACAACAAATGATGGTTGTGCAGTTTTTTGGTGTTTGCGAAGCTGGGTGGGGGTTGAGGCTTTTACCCTCTGACTGGCTGTCACTGTGATTCTAAATCAGGCGTCAAAGCCTTTTCTCATTAAAAACTCTCCATAAGACACATGGCCCAGACAGCCATCAAAACAAAGCTTGTTTTTGACCCTCTTACATCCCTTTTTCCTTAATGCGCCAGTGAGACGAGCTGAAAACTTGTCTGCAGCTGGTGCTCCGATTGACAAGGTAATTTTAGACGCTCTGCTGAGGGGCTTTCTACTGTATTTTCTGCTTCAGAAAAAAAAAATGAGCATATACGTTTATTGGAGATTTTTCTAATCCTCACAATTTCTGTCTTGGAGCTCAATCCTACAGACCGACTCTAATGCAGCGTTTCAGTCTCAATTACGTTTAATGGATGGATTAGACATCAAGCCTATTCACTTCACATGTGTAGCAGCAGAGAATGTGAACTGGGTTGGAACTGTAGGCTTTTCTTAGGAACAGCCACTGAGGTATACACAAGCTCTGGCTGTCAAAACAGGAGATGTTTGTTTTTACCCAAGATTTCCAAAGTTAACCTCGCAGCAAGTAAAGTGGAAAAACTGTCATGTCTTGCATCTCTGCACAACAGCTCCAGACGTGTCACAGTGCTTCCCCTCTGCTTACACGCTCTTAGTGTCTTCAAGTGGATTACATAAACAGAGCATTGCTGGCAAGGGGCTAAAGTTATGACTCTGATGATTAAAGACTCTCACTTTTGTAGAACTCTGAGAAGAAAAAAAACTTGTTGTATTCACCATGCATGTTTATAAGGCACAACCTATAGATCCAAAATCCAGCTTTAAAAGATCTACAAAATATTTTGAGACTTAAAAGACACTTAATTCCATTTACCTTCTGTCTCATCTTGGCTCCTCCAAATATTGTTCTTGTCATGTGACCAAACAGCTTAGTATTTGTCTCTCCTGACTGTACAAGTCTTCTCTACAAGACACTTGAGTTTGTTGATATGATTGGCTGAAAACGTCGGTCAAGATTTCAAGCCTCATTTTTGGAGACAGCAGTTCCTTCTTGGTCAGCTCTTGGTAATTGTTCCCCAGCATCTCATATTTTATGATAGGCCTGAGCCATATTCTGACCCAAATTTAATTGAACATATGAAATGTGTAAAATATATTTAAAAAAAATAAAAGTTAAAAGACTTTCACTGATGTTTACTGACTTCAAAATACAGCCGAAATGAGCTAACCAAGCATGGCTTTCAGAGTTATTGTTTATACTGTGTTCAGATGGGATTAGAAAGTCAAATTTTTAATGCATTTGTTTAGTCCTCAACAAGGAGTGACCAACCTTAAATATGCATTAAAACAGTATCTGTTGATATCCATTATTTGTAGTTTTACTTTTATCTGAGGTTGATGGTCTGAGACAAAAAAGACAAAACTTGAACACTCTGGGGTTTTAAGAAGACAACCATATTAAAAATTGCTTAAAAAAATGGTTCCTCTAAGTTCTGGATGTTGTGGGGCTGTGTCTGTTGACACGACTCTGTGATATTGTGAGGATGTCGGGGGCAGCTCATCTAGATTGGCAAAATGAGGAGGCAGAGTGAGTTCCAACTAGAGGGCAATAATGCTCTTACGTCTATCTGGGAAGACCAAGGCTATCTTCCTAGATATACTTAGTCACAATGATACTTGACAGCATTTGGCTGGTGTTTCCACTTCACCCAATCCAGGAATGCCATAAATTTTCCATGGCACTGATTGGCTATACGCCCAAGAGCAGAGACAAGTAAATGTTAGCTTGTCTGGTAGTGCTAGGATGACCCCAAATGTGTGTATTGACCCAAATTAAGGCATATTCACAGGGAATAGCTAAAAATCTGGTGTCTGGTGTTCACTATATAAAAAAATACAATTTTTTTTATACAATGGACACTAGGGGTCCACTATATACAAAAACTGTTTGCTACCACTGATAGCTAATGTGTATGAAAAAAATGGGGGGAAAAACAACTGAAATAATTCCAAAGGCAGCAGCAGATCAAAGTGCAGGTAAATTTTCCACATCTAATGCAAAATCTTAGGAGGGTGGATAATGACCCGGTATTTTAGCCATTTTGGTGTGCACACATTCATTATGTAATATTGTGGGGAAAAAAAATCCAGCAGGACATGTAAGCATGTCCTTCATCTATAAACAGACTGAATACACACATTACTCACTTTCTATCTTTTCTAATCGCTCTTTTTCTGTCAGAGATTGATCACGTTCACGGCATCAAAGAACAGTTGCTCCAGTTAGTAAATGCCACATAAAATAAATAGAAGTTTCAAATAATAAAGATTTATGAGCAAATTCTTCAGGAGGCATGTATGCAATACTGTTTCACAAGATGTACCACAGTGTAAATCTTACAAATTTGTTTCATTCTGGGTCAGGAGAGAGGGTGATCAGTTCAATTCAAGTAATTAAAACATCCCTATGCGTGTGCCAAGGAACTGCTGTCTTTCTCTTTTTGCCTCTGCACAGGGTCTCTAAAGCATCAGCATATTACAAACCAATTTCCCTATATCAGCTTATATTCACATTTGATTCTGTTGCAGTGCTGATGGGAGTTGGAACATGGGTCTCTGTACACAGGAATCTAAATAACATTATGAAGCCTAGCGCAGACCTCATTTATAATCCAATGCCTTGGCTGAATTCCATTATGACTTTTCTCCCCTTCTTTATTTGTGGGAAATAAGGGAAAGCGGAGATTATAAAAATGGCATCAACATACAGTAACTGCCAGGAAATGGTGGCGTGGATGTAAAATCTCAAATATATGTGCACAAAAAGTAGCTAAAGACAAGTTTTATAAATCATCCTCCCTATGGAGACAGCAACAATATATCAGCTTTGCTTGCTGAACTTTTATCAAAGGCTATTGATACTTGCTACCCACAGGTCCTATTTTCAGCTAAGGTCCAATTGCTTAATGTAATGCTGGGCCTTTATGTGAAGAAAGCTGAAATTACATCTTTCTTTGTGCTACGCCAACAGAACCGGGTAGGAAAACAACTCTAATCAATCATATGCACCAGTGTCTGTGCTTTTCAAAACATGTAAACAGTATCACTTTTAATAGGATTATTACAACTTTGCTCTGAACTTTATGCTGACAATACAATAAAAAGCTGAACTGTGGCTACCTGTGATAATTAGCAATTAGCCTCTTCTTTTGTCATTACTGTTGTCTAGTGGTATTATGTGAACATAGCAACTCTATCTTATAAATCTGGATTTATGCTTAAATGACACAATGACAGAACCATTGCAAAGTTGTGATTCTTTTGACATAGACAAAAAGAGGGGTAAACCTGACTCTGTGTACTCTTTGTATTTATTTAAAATAAAAAGTAGCCTACTAGAAAATGTTTCTGTATTTGGCTGGGTATTTCCTTCCACAACAGAGACTCTGAATGAACCATTGTATTATTTTTGTTTTTCATAGAAAGCACCACCAACTCAATACATCTGTGTTTATCTGGGTTTTCTTGGATATAGCAATTGATAGAGTAACTATTGCCTTTAATGTGCTTTCTTTGGTTTTCTTTTTCTATTCACAAGTACTTTTGTTTGACCTGTTATTTGTTCGTTTGTTTGTTTTTCATGGTGATGTGTCATTAGAAATGTGTCAATGCCAGTTACATTTTCATTTAATAACGATGGTTTAAAATGTCCCAAAAGTTACTAAATTACTATGTCTTTCTTTGGGTAGCAGTACAATATATGCAACTCTTCACAGACAGAAGAAGAGCTAAAAGGCGGTACAATTACAGAAATGTTCAACAACGCCAAAGTGCGGCCATCAACTACTAAACCGTAGCCAACGTTGCGATATTGCTTCAGTCACAAAACCAAAACTCCGAACACATTTGCAGTGAAAGTTTCACACAGTGTTTTTCCCCAAGATCTACTCTAAACTTTTTAGGAAGGTTATTATGTAGCCGGATGTGTCACAAACACAATGTCAGGATAGTGATTTGAGTCAGGAAACCTTGAAACATCTGGATTACTCCCGTCTCCCCACCCCCACTGCGATACAATGACAGCTGGGCTGGGAGAAGATGTCAGACCTGAGTGACACACAGGTGCGTGGCCTCTTGCCTGCCTAACGCCACGTGGACGGGATAACTCATTAATCACAGGACTCTGTCTGCCCAGGGGGTGCTACTGCCACCAAGTGTTGTCCTCCTCAGCTCTCACACATAAACATATTGTACCATGCGATGCATTGCGTGTGCTAATTGGCATTTCTTATGCTGATTTCTGTTATAACCTCAGCTTGGATCTCTCTGGTAATTGGCATAAATGACCAAGACTAACAAATACTTCGGATGAAGCAAACAGGAAATATGATCCCTTTCTTGTATTCAGAACAAAACAAGAGGCACTGGACAGTATATCATCATTAGAGAGCTGATATACAATAGCCCTCACAGTCCGGGCAGTGACAGAGAGATACTTGTCACCTTGTCTTGGGTAAGCTTTCTTTAATTACTTATCAAATAGCCTTCAATGTCAACAGAATAAATCTGTTTCATAAAGTAACAAATTTTGACTTTTTCCACATCCCAAGGAGAGAAAAATCAATTTTAATCTAAAGTACTGAAGTTCCTTCCATATGCAGCATATGTGCAGCATACTGTACATCATCTGAAGAAATAAATGGCCTGGTGACAGAAGAGTGTGGAAGAGGAGGGTTGGAGAAGAAGAAGAAGAAGAAGAAGAAGAAGGGGAAAAAAAAATCATAATTGAAGCTGTTGTTTGCATTGCTTAGTGAGGCACTTTTTTGCTGAGCGGTGCCAGAGCCGTGTTATATTGTTTTGTCAACATTCCTAATGAGTTGCTCCGATAATTTAGGAGCTCGGCAGCTGATGAGAGACGGATGACTAAAGTCCGGGAAATCTTTGCGCTCTCCATCTGCCACATCGCCGCTGGATAATTACAGTAAAGCGCATCCACGGCGAGCCACTCGTCCTAAATTCGCCTCCACAAGAGTGTGTGTATGTGAGTGTTAGTCACTCCAAACACTCTCCGCAACACTTGATTTATATATAGGACAGTTATGCAAATGTGAGGATGCTAATGCCTCCTTTTGCGTTTGACTCCGGGGTTGCCTTTGCTTAATTCAGCCAAGATTGCATTTTTTGACCCTTAATCCTGACAATGGCACTCAGAAAAGGAGGATTTCACATCCAGTTAAAAAAATATGCATTTGTTAATGCTGACTATGAGTTTGTTTATTTCCGTCTAAATGCTCGGGGGCCGACTCCTTTCATCACAAGTTGGACTTTTGGCAGGCAAATTAGCTAGAATGACAAGTCTGCCTTAAGCGCTGAGAAAAAGCTCGTTTGAGGCCACCATCTGAAGAATAATCTATTTATCACACTTGGCATTAACTTGACCAAAAAGGCTCAGACCAGCACATCAACATTTTTTGCTTGTTACATACTGAATCGCAGCGTTACAAGGTTTTTTTTCTCTAATTTTTTTTTTTTTTTTTTCGATTTTCAACCTCTTGGTGATAAAAAAAATAGTCAGACGTGTTTATACATGAAATGCCCAGAGAATATTTGCTCTGAAGGGTCTCGTCCATGAATCACAATAGCCTTCTTATAGAGGAAGAGAGGGAGAGGGGGGAGAAGATGGACAAATCTGCTTACTTTGAAGCTTATTGAGCAGAATGAGTCATGCACAGAGATGAAAACGTGACTGCAAAGCTAAAGGTAAAGTGAAGCCTGATGAAGAACAGGGAAGCGCAGCGATGAGACGGAGGGTACGAAGAGGTGAGACAAAAGCTGATGGGAAAAAGAAAGAAACAGGAAGGCACGGATGTGACGGGAAAAAGAGGGAGAAGGACTGCAACATTAAAGTTCAGGTGAAATTAGTTCCACTGGGCCACTCTGGGCGTTTTTTTTTTTTTTTTTGCCTCCCTTCCTTCAATTTACAGCGCCTACTGCCTCCGGGGGAGCAGCTGCCTCCAGGGAGCGTCACCGCCAGGGTTGCTGACACACAGCTCTTTCAATATCACTGACTGAATTGTTCAAGGTGTCACTATTGATGGTGACGAAGCATGTTGAAAAGACAGCCAGTCTTCACAGTTTGTCTCTGGCTGTCCTGCCTCCTCTTCCGTAATTGTTTTCTCTCAACTATATATATATATGAAAGATATAAAAAAGATGTAAGAGTAGCGAGAAAGTGCCAGTCAGTCAATCTTCCTGCAGTCCCTCCTGTGAAAGTCATGACCCGACTGTGGCAAAACCTCAAGCTTGCATTGGATTTCCTCTCATTCAGAAGGAACGATGCTAAGGGGCTTCCAGGGTACTTGAACATTAATGACTCGGGGGGCCTTTAATTGTCAGTGGAGAAGAGAGTCTCCTACACAACAGACCAGTGACAGGGAGCTCTTTTTCATGTTATTGAATATTTATCATGACCTTCTGCCATACAAAGTAAAAAAAAAGGGTTCACCGGAAAGGCGGGTTTGAGGTTTGTTTGTTTGAAACGGGAGGGGG
>CAEFZY010043463.1:0-10019 GCA_903066815.1 Brachyrhaphis roseni
AAAAAAATAAATAGGAAAACAGTCAAAAAAATAACCTAAGCATTATGTTCAGTGTTTTAATAAGAACACAAGCAATTCAAGCTACAAAGATTTCTACAAGTTAAATTGATGAATCACATTGAGGCAGTCACTTCTCTGAGGTCCATACATGTACAAGCGAAAACGCGACGCAGCAGACGGGCTTGAAATGTTTTCTGTAGCAGGTCTGGATACTGATGAGGATGTTCGCTGTGACTGTGGGTGTAGTTGAGAGTCCAGAGGGGCTCAGTTTGGAGGGTTGAAGAGGTTATGGCGAAGCCCAATTGGGTCTTTTGGGAGGGGGAGGGGGCATTAGCTCCGAGTCCGGGTCAGACGGGCGTTTCCGGCTCTGTGCGTTGACTCCCTGGGCGCAGCGGTCCAGATACTCAAAAAGGATTTCCTTCGTGACGGGTTCCTGGATGCTTTTACAGACAGCTGGGCAGAGAAAAACAAACGGGCACAGCAGGAAGGAAGTTATCACAGAGACGCTGACAGGCTTTTCCACCCATGTATAGTGCAACTCTTAAACTAATAACTTTTTATGTTACAACAAGAAGACAGTGAATAGTTTTAAAAAAAATAAAATTATGAATTGTTTTTTAAGTATTTTACAAATAAAAATGTGAAAGATGAGTTATGTATTTGTGTTTAGCTTCAGTATTTTTATCCATTCTTCATAAAATAGCTGAAGCTCAGTGAGACTGAACAGAGAGGATGTTTAAAAATCAACATTCAGGTCTTATGCTACCATAAGTTTTCCATCAACTTCACAAAAGTCAAAACATCCACACAGCATCATGCTGCCACTGCAATTCTTCCATCTTGCTTAGTGTTGGTAGTCTGTTAAAAAGTGTTTTACTTGATATCTGCTTTTTCTTTTGTCTGACAAAGTAAGTAGGTCAATTTATCGACTCTATTTAATAAGCATTAATTTCAACAACTTTCTTCCTTTTACTATTTCATGAAGGCCATATTTTTTATTTAATGTTAAAATCAACAGATTATTCCACCTGAGTTGTACAGGTTGGCTTCTTGTTTGCTTTTTCTGATCGATGATCCCAACCTGTCACTTTAAGTGGAAAACTGTCTCAGTAGGTTTGCAGTTGTGCCACGCTGTTTCCATTTTTGGATAATTGATGAAATGGTGCTAAAACTTGGAAATCAGTTTTATAATCAAAACTGTTCTGCACTTTTATTCCTGACCTTTCAGGTGTTGCTTTTGTCTTTGTGATGCTGTTTCCTCTCAGATATTTAAAAAACGGCTGTACTGATTTAGATGCTATTTTGTCATAATAAAAATGGATTTTATTTAGGAGTATCAGCATATATTTTTCACATTTATATTAATTAAATTATTGAAAACTTTTACAATTTTCAATCCAATTCACAGTTGAGAACTGTTTTTTGTTGTACTGTCATATAAAACAGTAATAAACATGGTAACAGTTTAACCTGAGGGACTTTGTACCAAACCTCACCTCCCATCAGCACTTATACTTTGAGCCATCTTCGCATTAAGTTTAGAAAAAAACAGGATTTGGATCATTACCCCTGAGACTATGCATAGAAATAGCTCATCCCACTTCACAGCTCCCTTGGCACATTCATGACCGAGCCACGGTACCAACAACACATTAATGATTATTTGCAGTTGCTAAATGGAACCAAGTGTTATCAGTCTGGAGAGACATACAAAGATATTTGTCAAGGTTTTTTGATAAAAGAGACTTTTGCCATCTGGCCTCCGAGTTTGTCTCGCAGCCCGCAGCAGCATTTAAAGCCCAATAACTATATTCTCTTCCATCTTCTACAATCAATTTAGTTTGCTCTTTAAATGCATTTCTCCTCCCTTCTGCTTCAAGTTTATATGGCTTCAGTTTCTGTTTTTATGCTTTTCCTTGTACAGCACTCTGATGTCAACATTTAGATGAAATGCTGTGCTAAAAAGGTTCATCAGACGGGGAGGCTGTGTGCAGTTTCCATCATCTTCTCCTTTGTTTACATACATTTATTTTCTCTGAAAGGTTACGTAGAAGCTTTCAGATGATATAGAACAATGCATGTGAAGATTTTTCTTCAAATGAAACAGTTAATTGCTTTTTTCCTCCTGAATTAGACTGTGAAATAACCCCCAATATAACTCTTTGAGACAGAAATAGAAGAATTAATGCCATGTTAATTTTAAATCACATTTATAAATGTTAACTATTTAAGACTATAAGGATCAAGCAGCATCTCAGAATATGGACATTGAGGCAAAAGAGTGAATTTACACCTCATAAGATCTGAGCTTTAAACTTAAACATAAAACTTCAGAATAAGATGATTTCATCTCTAAGTTTTTCATATGCACATTTGATCTGGTCAAACCAAACAATAACAGTAAAAAGATTCATTTGGCAATTACAAAATGTGAAAATGATCATTGTACAATAAAAAAAGAAAAACATTTTTCTACTTAGTTTGAATAAATCTGTAACTGACAAAATAATTAGAACCATAATCAACCATAATAATAAAATCTTACACAGTGACTTTAGAAAGAAAATATCTTTCTCATATGTTTCCAAATATTCTCTACTTGAATCTTTTTGGCTTGTTTCCCCAACATGTTGTAATTGTTATATTTAACAATTTCGTGATTTAGAGAAGAAGTCAATCTACAACTTTAAAGAAAGTGTGCTTAAAAACACCACTTCTCCTGATCCATTTCTAGGTCATTTAGCTAAACTATATTAACATGAGCCAAAAAAAAACAAAAAACTGCATGTGCAAAGCAGCTCCAAATGTATCTCCATCAACAGAAATTGGAAACAAAACAAAAAAAGATTGGTCAATTTACACTAAGGCTGCACCATTTATGGAAAACACAAAATAGTGCTATTGTTGTTGAATATTATGAAAATATCAATTGTAATTGCTCCATATTTTACTCATTCTTTTCTGTCATCACAATGACTCCACAACTCCCTGGAGGATTTTTGATCTCTAACATCTTTGTCAGTTGTGAGCCTAAAATGTATGAAACGTCCACACATCTGACCAAATCTATGCTTGGAAAGCAAGGCTATTCTTTGTATATTTATTATTTCTACTTTGAGTTGAGTGATTTATAAGTCTGAAAGCTATGTATTACTGAGTGTCTTAGATTATCACATCCATCTTTGGAGTGTGCAATTAATTAAATTTGCTTTTATTTTGGCTCTAATTACATTAATTTACAAAAATAAGATTGCTATCTATTTATTTGACCATATTCCAATTTCTTTTTAATTTCTAATATGTTGAAAAGAAAGGATGGAGGAATACACAGTCAAACAAGCTGCCACAAATTAGTACTCATATTCTAATCAGTACAAACCATTTCCCAATTATTTATTTCAAGCTTTACCAAAAATACTTTAAATTGTGATGCCCTCAAACACACTGTTCTGTTTTCATGGAAACAGACAAATATTAAATATGTGAGGTTTTGCTGTTGTATTAGTAAAATTATGCACACAAACATGAATAAATCATTTTTGGGGTAAAAAATGATCTACATACTAAAAGTTTATTTTTTTAATTAGGAAAGGGCAGAATTTTGAAAAAAGAAAAACAGCAAATATTGTTGAACAATTATATTTTTTTCCATATTGACCCCTGCAATTTAAACACTAACCTTAAGCCCTACACCAAATGTTAACCCACAAACCACTAGGTGATAAAACACAACCGACAACAGAAGCTGATTCTTCACTCCACAGTCCAGAACCCAAATCAGATTTTTTGACAGATAAGGTCTGACAGCATGTCTGAAGACATAAATCTGTCAGACTGAACCTCAGGCTGGATTAATGATTGTCTAAAGCCCTCGACTCGGTTTGTGTCATTACTCATCTTCCTTGTGTCTTCATCTTTCTTTAGCTACTGCTCATTGTTCAGCAGGAGGTTGCTGCTGACTGGTCTGCACGTCAAAGTTTACACTTGAACTAAGTTTAACGTATTTTACGACACAGTAGATAACATAGGTGTGCAGAGAAAAACAAGAATAATGTATGAAGAGCAGCAGAGTAGGTTGAGCTGAGAGAACATTTGTGGAAAATGTCTGATAAAGTTTATTTACATTCTGTGTTTTGTGCAAGAACAGTCTCACCCTTAAGTTAACATCACAAATAGCAGAAAGTGCTGAGTGCATCTATGCTCTGTAGATGGATGCTCTCTGTCGTTTGGACCTGCTTTATGGAAACACTTTGCTTTCTATTTCTTGTTTTTGGGCCACTAATATCTCCTGGATACCTGTTTACAGCGGTGGTATTTACTTAAAAGGGGGGAAATATTTTATGTAGCAAAATGTCAGCTTCTCTGCTCAAAGAAAGGACACGGATGAAAACAATTTGTCCTGGGCACAGAGTGCGAGGCCTGACGGGTTGGTGTGCACGCTTACACAACAGAACATCTGCCACCTCCACACACACACATTCGCTCACAATCTCATAACAGGGAAATCTAACTGAGAGCAAAGCCTGATGTAAAATACTGATAAAATAAGCCATTAATCGCAGGCTGACTGCTCGTTTTTCACTTTGATACAGCTGCAGATAAAGGAGGAGGTGAGGTATTAATAAATAACTGCAGAAGAGGAAGGAATAGAGGCTCACCCATGGCTGTGTCATAGGAGTTGGGGAAGCTTTTGTCCACCCTCTGCCTCATAAACACCCAGCTGTTGTTAGCAAAGGTGCACTCGATGATCTTGTTGTCGTACTGTTTCAGCTCTTTGGTTGCCTGTGCAGACACAAAGAAGAGATTCATCAAAAACTGTTAGAGGAGGAACCGTTGCATTTGTTTCATTCTTTCTAGTTTCTGTAAAAATAAAACATTTTGTTAGATTATCTGGTTTAATGGTGATGGCTGTCATTAATAGTATGAATATGCAGAGAAATGACATAACTGCACAAGCGGGAAATTCATAACATTCAAGATAAAATGTAAAAAAAAATCACCGAAGTATATTTGAGGTAAATTTTATTTTGAAAAGCTGAAATTTCAATATTTAGCAGGAGTGTAAAGAAACAGTGATGGGTATGTATTCAGGTTTTAAAGTCATGGTTTCTGAACGTTTCAAACCACAAAAATAAATAACACAATTTCTTTTTCTACGATCAGCAGTAAACAATATTTTCAATATCTGGATTCTGATTTTTTATGTTATTGGTATTATGTATGTTGAAGACATATGATGCCGTTTCTTTTAGCACAATCAAGTAACTGTATTACCTTCAGTTCAGCTGACTTTGTAATTTGAAGCCTTAAAATTGGGTCTCTGTCCCTTTAAGAAACTCCAGCTCTTTCCGACACGCCGCCTTCAGAACGTCCTCACAACAATGCTTCTCATTATGCTGTTTACAACCATTCTCAGGAGCATTGAACTGAGAAGTAGCTCATATGATGAGCTCAGCAGATGTTTGCTAATTGCTGCTACAAAACCCCAGGTATATTGTCGATGAGGAAATACCATGAAAAAGTTCATTTTACACCATACCGCCACTTTAAAAAAAGTGGAAGGCATAAAACTGAGATTTTGTTGACAGATTGAATGTATTCAGGAAAGTATTCACAGCGCTTCACTATTTCCACACTTTATGTCACAGCTTCATTCCAAATTGTATAAAATTAATCTCTTTCCTAAAAATTCTACAGAAATGGGACTTCTTCTCTGCATCTATTCCATGTCCTCTCAACCCCCAGATGGTCACAGTAGACAGTTGCTCATAATGAACCTGCTTGAGATTGTTTCTTTATAAAGCCATTCTACTGTCACCAGGTTTGATCAAGAGAAGGCACTGCTGCGAAAGCAATGACTTAATGTAGATGTGTGGGGTTTTTTTTACCATTGAAAAAGGGGTTAACTAAATATTATCGCATATATTAAACCTGCAGCTTAATGTTAAATTGATTTGAAATGAGTTGGATTCTTAAGGTGGAAATTAATTGGGCCTGATTGTCTGGTAAAGTGCTTTGAGATCTCATTTGTTCTGAATTAGTGCTGTATGAATGAACTGAATTGAAACATAAAAAAAGTGTCTAGTCATTGTGTGAAGGTCTCAAATTATTTTGTATTGTGACAAGAGATACAACATATTCTATCCTTAATGAAACATCAGCACATGCAAACACTAACACATTTTGAATTGCTTTGATGCAGCTCCTGACAAAGCAGTCCAACAGCTCCCGGTCCACCTACTGAGCTACAAAGGATCACTAACCTATTACATCATATTCTGCTTTGAAAACCAAAAAAAATAAATAAAAAAATCAGTGCTGCATACTGTAACACTGCTCAAGTGTACGAAAGTGGCACATGATACTGAAGATCAAGTATGAGTCAAAGAAGACATTTGAGCATCTGTTGTTTATTTGTCAAGGGACTGTGTCTCACTGAGAGGATTGTTGAAACTTGGAAAATGTAAATCCCTGAACTGCTGGGAACAAGGAAGGCACCCAAAAATGAGATTTTAAAATAAGCAATAATGGAGGCACAAGATTTAGTATAATGCTCTTCACTGAAGGCGGACTCACGCAGGGTTAAAAATGACAAAGACGTTGACCTTCAGGGTTCAAACTGAACCCGTGACTCCCAGTCAAAGACTGACAGCGGCCACTGCCAGGAAAGCCCCGATGTTTGGCAAGACACTACAAAGTAAGAGCTTATGTGATCCTAGAGTGCCGGGCATCTGAGCTCACAGTGGGTGTCGAATTCACACAGGAAGCAAGATAGGGTGTGAGGAAGGAAGGGAGAAACTGCTAGAAAGAATGCAGACCATAGAGAGGGAGAGAGAGAGAGTAGATATGTTTAGACTTTCCAAAATCACATTTTACAGTGTAATTATAGTGAAATTAATTTTTTTTATGTCAATATGAAGATAGGGTCTGGTGAGCCAAACATATCTTTCAGCGGCAGAACAGCGACATAATCTCTGAGCTCTCCTAAAGCTTCCCGCAGCAAACTGCCAGAAAACTGTGAAGGACAGCGCAGGCAGGCAGCTACAGGCTGGATCTCTCCCTGCTGCTGAGGGGTGACATGTTGGCTGCCATTTTTCATCACCACTTGGTGCCTAATCCATCCAAATCTGTCTCATTATGGCGGCACACGTGTGTCCCCAGTTATCAGGGACATTCCAACTCTTTACAAGTCTGTGCAACACTAGTGTAGGGATGGTTTAAAAACAGAATTAATGCACCAACAGCATGTATCTGATGCTGTAGTTAGGGATGTGGAACTTATCTAAAAAAAAATGTTACCAAATTCAGACTCTGTTATTAAGTATAGATGGATGAATGGACGATGGTGGATGAGATGGATGGATAAAAGGGCAGATGGTGGATGAACAGAAGGATAGATGATGGATGACCTATGGATGGATGAGTGGATGAACACTTGGAAAAGTGAATGGGGGGACGCATGAATAAATGGACATAAGAATAAATTGACAGATAGATGAATGAATACAAGGATGGACAGTCAGATGAAGCCTTGACAAAAGCAAAAAAATGATTAGACAGATGTTACATGAATGGTTGGATGAAAAAAGGGAGGAAAGGACAAGAGAATGGTTTAACTGCTAGATGAAGAAAGACGGATGCTAGATTGACAAGGAGATTTACACTTTTATATAAAGGAATACAGCATGAATTATCTAAGGAAATAAAAATGTGTTTCAATACTCAAATGACTTTTTTTCCCCCTTTATTTTAAACACCTGGAATAATTTTTTTGATCCCTTTTTGTCTTGTTCCAAGCTTCAAGTAACTACCGTTGATGAGAAACGTTTCTTTCAGTCATCAAACAATTTAAGGACATGTGTTTTAATGAATATTCACCCTGTAGAGGCTTGTAGTTTGTATATATTATTACTTTTAAAGACAGGAACGGGGAACCCTTTCATATGAAATCAACACAATCTCTAGAAATTTAGCTAGAGAAGCTAGAGAAGCTGTCATGGCAGCATACTGCCATGACAGCATTAATCATTCCTGACACAAAAATGTCTTCATGGTCTCAGTTCTGCCACATTAGTAGCGTCTCAGTGTCAGTGTGTCATCAGATAATTTAAATAAAGACTTCATTTCCATGTAAGATGTTAAACTCCAAGAAATATCACTCTTACCCAAAGAGCGAAACTATGTCATCCCTGCCATCATTTTATAACTGCTTTACATATTACATCTGTAGAAAAGCAGTACGTTAGGTTCGATAATATATTCTGTCATTTATAGCTGTTTAGTTGCAGAATAATTTACTTTCTCTGGTTATTTAAGCTTGATGCGGTAATGCAGGAGAGGCTTATTGCTCTCTTACCTTAAATTGTCAAATTGTCTTCTATAATGAGGCCTTTTTTTGTGTGTGGTTTCAAAGAAATTAAAATTATGCATAAATGTTTTTTCAACCCCTTAAAAAGTGCACACTCTGACATATTTTAGCTTGCAGTGTTTATAGTTTAATGACTTTGTGGTTAGTCTCAATAGATGTATAAATATACATTTCTGTGTGTTTTGACTACTGTGGTTTTCAGGTGATATAATATCTTAAGAGCCAATTTCTCTGGTTAAACAAATGGCTAGACAGATAAATAAATGTTTGCTTTAGACATTACTGTAACTTTCTCTACATTTCCTAAGTAAACTCGGATTCTACAGCATGCATCTACCAAAGCAACACATCTTACAGATAAAAATACCTCTTAGTCATGTAATATATCTGTGACAACTCAATAAACATCTAAAGAAAGCATTTATATGTCAGTACATTCAAAATTTGGCATCTGACCATAATCTAATCAAACTGCTCCAACACTTGGGTATAAAGTATATTGTGCCGAAGAGAGCACTGCTCAGACAAATCGACATTCAGAATTAGACGTTTTCCTGAAAAGGTCTTTCGTTTTCCTATAACCAAACCTACTTTTCTTTCTTTCTGAAGTTAAATCAGAATAGAGTCACAGGTCTGCAGCACTCGGGTCCATTTTAATAAAAGAACACAAGATGAGACGACGTATAAGTGGGAAGAGGATGTAAGATGCAGACGTGTGAATATGAACAGGTTTCCAGGGAACAACTTCACTGACGAACAGTATGAAAATCAATATTCAAACTTTAATATATGTTGTCAGACAGAATATAGTATTTGCCTTCTGAATAATAATATCTTATACAGTGAAAATAAAGAAAGCTAGACCAAAAAATTCAGCAGACAGAGTGGATCATCTTCAGGGTTCCTACTTGGGCCAATAAAATCTAGACATCAAGGAAGTCAGAAAACAAATAGGATTCCTGATTAACCAATTACACAGCAGACTCATACTTTGAGTGTGTGTAAAGCTGATCATTACCTCTCACATTCAGTTTGACTGCTTAATCAGAGACTAATAGGTGAAAAACAAGGTAATGAAGTGCAAGTGAGCAGGAGTTCTGCTCATTGTCGAGTCTGTCAGGTAAACAAGGGGCTCTCAGCAATATCACCATAACAATGTACTTCAAACTTTACAAATGGGTATGTTGCTTTCAAAAGCATGTTGCTTTTCAAAAGTAGCTGGAGAAGAGCAGTTTGTATGGGTACCACTTTCAAATATTCAGTGACTTCCATGTTTTTTAATCCTATATCTAATATACACTGTGTTCCAAATTATTATGCAAGTGATATTTTCTCAGATTTTCTTAAATGGTCAATGCAAATGATGGTCAGTATAATTTTCAAGTCATGAACTATTACAATATAAATCAAATTTTACTGAACAAAGCTCCCCATGAGTACAGTACTTTTTAAAAAATAAAAAACTCAAAATGCACTGTTCCAAATTATTATGCACAGAAGATTTTCTAAACACTTCATGGATTATAAAGAACTGCAAACGGTCATTCTTTGAATGTGCAGCATTAAGTGGTCATATGTACTAAAATCAAAAGCTATTTCAATCAAAAACATCTTAACAGACTGAGTTACATGTTAACATAGGACCTTCTTT
>CAEFZY010043469.1:0-17674 GCA_903066815.1 Brachyrhaphis roseni
TTGTTGATACACTGACATTACTTTCCATAAAAATCTATCCTTGCGCGGACATGTCCGGCGGACCTCCACGGACTGAAGTGCGTCCGAGTTTGTTGAACTTTTCCTACCTAGCAAATCTGCCCGGTGCCACAGCGCATATGGACAAGGCACGTAAACACAATAGCATGCGGTGATTGGCTGCGTAGCGTAAGTGAACCGTATCGTATCATTGGCTGGACACCTGTGACTCACTGAGTTAGATTGTTATTCGTCATTGGTCAAAACTGATGACTGAGCTCAATGTATAGTTTACGCTTTTTATTTTATGCGCTGCATTGATTTTATGGTGCGCAGAGACTGTGCGAGCAGTGCGCAATTGCGCAGGCGCGCAGCTTAGAGGGAACAGTGACCCCCACACACCCCTACTTGATGACCAGCGACAGGACTGGTTGGCTGAACTGAGCGTAACATTAGAGCAGCAATCTCACTTAGCTTCTAGGAGACTGATCCGTATTCACTCTACAGCTGATGTCCCCCCCACACACACACTCTCACACACACCCCTACAGCATTCTTTTGCACAGCATTTGCAGAGCCGGTAGAGCAAACATCATCGTCAGATCACTAGTGACAATTACGCTGCTGGATAAATAAACAGAAAAGCATCGGAACAGAAACCTGTTATAGCACACGTAGGCTTTAGGAGGAGTTGCTGTTTGAAATGAGGCTGACTGGAAAAGTCTTTATGCTGCTGTGTGTAACTTTTATAAAAAAAAAAAACAAGTAATAAAAAATACATATTTGTCATTATCATCATGTTGTGTTGTGTGTTTTTGTGGAACGGTCAATCTCCCCCTCTTCCTAATTGAGTTATTATTGTCGTCTGAAGAAATGCAACCAATCAGAGCCAGGAGGAGGGTCTTAACTCTGTTAATCATCCTCATGTATTCACTGCTCTGTGTGCTAATGGTGGAGAAACAACTTACCATAATAGGAATACCATTTATCTGCTATCATCATTACTCACTTAGCAGGCGGAAGAAAAAGTAGTTCCCACCAACCTGTCTCTTTAATAGAATTTCAATGATTTAGTTATGTTCTGATGTGCTTTTGCTAAGACACATTATCCCAAATGACTGAAGTATTCAAAGTTTTGATACTTGGATTTGAGAATTGATCTTAAATCATAGAGGTCTGGTATCAGAGGTGTTGATGCTCCAGTATCTATCACTTGCTGCTAGCGCCCGGCCCGAGGATGAGACGCCGGCCCCTCTGGTCCAGGTTGTTGGCTCTCTGGCTGGGGGTCGGCCACTGGAGCGCAGGGACATCACTACGCATTTACCATTCAGACTGCTGAACAGTTTAGAGTTTTACAGACGCACTTTTAGTAAAGCGTTCAGACATTGTTTACTGTACAGTTTTTAGGATTTGTTTTATTATTTTAATGTAATAAACTTGTTAAACTTTGCTTGGTTTTAATATTGAATCTGCTTTTTGTACTTCCTATAGTTCTACTAGGTGGAACAACAGTTTCATTTAGCACCACATGGATGTCACACTTGACCAATGGAAAGAGCAACATTTAGTTATTTTGACTATTAAATTAATTACATCTTTTGTCTATGATATGAAACAATCTGGTGATACGCAAACAGCTGCAGTGATTGGCTGAAGGTTAGCATGTTCACAGCTCTATAGCAGAGTTTATATTTTTGTTTTATCTCACAGAAACTCTAGTTATTACACATACACTTACCCCTGATTTTGTTACCATTTCTGCTCTTTGGCTGACTTTTTTTTTTGCTATTAAATATTCCTGTATATTTTCTTAAAGGGTGGGGGTGTGTGTGTTTTAAATTTCAAAGATAAAGTGCAGCACGGAGGCCAGCAATTTGTTCATAATCGTATTTCCCAGAAAAGCACTGTCTTCTCCTCCTTAGCTAAGAAAAATAGCAGCACAAATACACATCAGATGAAGATTTAAAGTTGTCTTTATGTTAAAGTCAGCAGAGTAAATATTAACAACCTGTAGAATCGGTTTGGTTTGAAAAGTCCAGTCAGACAGATGATGTGTATTTCTCAGATGTTATTTCTCTGAGATCTTCGTCCATCCGTCCGTAGATTGGAACTCTGTCCACACATGAAGCAGGTGTCAATGCTTTTCAAATGCCAATGACTGCTTCTCTTTATATTTAATGAGAACAACTGAAGAGCAAGGTGATCTCGGCGCCCCTGAGAGCTCCATGCTAATTTTTCTGGGGCACGGTCCCATTAGCATAGGGAAGCTGACACCGTTGCTTTAGGCTACACAGAATACCCTAATGACCACTCGGCTGTTGCTTCGAATCAAGGGTATTAGTTTTTGTCTCTGAGAAAAGACGGCCACAGTGGCACTATTTTTTTCTTTTTCTTCACTTTCTCTTTTTCTGATCAAGTGGGTTAACTTCTACCGAGAGTCAACATCTTGTCTTCTTTCCTATCTCTGTGTTTTCTCCCCCTCCTTTTTGTTCTGGTGTCCTCCCCCCTCCCCCACCCTCACCCTGTAGCTCTCTTATTAAAAACACATTTACCCCATAAATCAAAAGGAAGGAAGTGATGGTTGCAAAACAATTACAAACAGAATGACGCGAGTTTTTTTTTCTAGACAGAGTTTATTAAAAGCAGTAACATGAGTTGTGTTTGTCAATACATTCTGTTAATACACAGAGCAGCAAATTTCTGCAGCATTCTATATTTATAACCATCTGTGCATCTAAGTGGCAGGCCTACTTGTGAAGACAGAAACAACATCAACACCCACACACCTTTTTACAAATTATGGGTTGATAAATTAATTATTGCTTTCAATGTAATTTTTTACAATTTACTTTAAGGATGTAAAGTGATTTTTTAAAAATGATATAAGATGATATATTATTTTGTTGATCTAAGCTGCTGGTCTCACACAAACAGTAAAAGCTTCAGGTATCCTAGTTTTTCTTGGTCCTGATTGAGACTTCTTGATTTCAATATGAATGAAGGCTCCTTTGGGAAAATGGTCATACAAATAATCAAAGACAAAAATTATCCAAAATATTTTTGCTTTATACAAAATGTGAATAAAATCAAGACGGATTAAAGCACAGACTTTGTCAGGTCAGCTTCCTGTTCTGTGTTACTGTAGCAACTCAACATCATTAAGGAAACCTTATGATAAAACAAGAAACAAGCTAAAATATATATAATGCTAAAAAAATAAGTGAACGATTTTGATCCTCAGATATACATAATAATTCTAGCGATCGTCCTAACATCAATTCTGCCTCTAAATGGATTATTGTCACTCAAGCAGATTATTTAGAAATTTCCTAAGATTTCATACAAATAATAGTCAGGGACGGAGAGGTTCAAAAATTAATGGGGGACTTTGGGAAGTGCAATAAATTATTGAGTGCCAGGCTGATTAATTCTTAATAGCCATTGTCAGAAAATCACGTCTTGCAGCACCATTAATTCTCCTCAAACCTACTTTGGAGGAGCGTTTGTGGCTGTGCGACGTGCCGCGCTGAAGCACTTTGTCCCTCGCCGAGCCGCTGCCTGCAGAGGAGGGAGGTGGCCTTACTTCCACAGCCAGGATAAACCAACATGGCAACATAGCTGCACTCAGAAAAAGTCATGTCTGATTCAAGGAGAAACTTGAACTATGATCTCAATTATTTTGCCACTTGATCCAAAATATTATTTCTTGAGTTTGGTGCCAGTTTAGATTGGGAAAAAAGAAAGTTAAAATACTCCAGATCTGTTTTATGGTGGACATGATAAAAAGATAACACATTCTTTGCTTAAATCACTGAATCTCACATTTCAGTTTTAAAAAATTGTCGACATAATGGAAAGAATTCCTGCAAAACTTCATTTGAAACTAGATTTGTTTCCAGACTTGTGGGCTCTTGTCACACACTTTGACTGGACATAACTGTTTACTGTCTTCGCTTAATATACTAACATATTTATTTATAGTAACCATTAAGTTTTTAGTTACCATTAAAATAGATTGGTGTACACTTTATTGTGTTTTGGAAAGTGTACATCGACCTATTTTATTTGACTGGACAACTGTTTCTGAATGCTTTACTTGTAGAGTTGGTATTTGTTCTTATTGCATTTTGTTGTAATTAAAAATTGAGAGGGCAAAAAAAAAAAAAATCCCAAAATTGGTTTGATTTATATATACCTAAAGTTAATATCAGCGATTGTGTAATCTTTTGTTTTTATTTTATTTTCTATCAATTGGACCTCAACAGGAGATGGACTTTCTTTCTTTCTTTCTTTCTTTTTTCCTTCTTTCTTTCATTCTTTCTTTCTACCAGAAATGTTTCGTAAAAGGAGATTTCAATTTCCTCCAGTAAGTAATGATGCATTGTACCAGTTGTTTCTGTAAAATAAATAAATAAATAAATAATAACCTATATCCTTTTTGTTGCAGAGGTCATATTTTTATGACAATACTGCATATTTTTTTAGTGATAAAGATTTACATTTGTGATTATCTTACGACTGCATTTTGACCTGAAATGGACCTGATTTTTAGTGAACACCTTTGAAGTGGATTAAAGTTTAAAGCAAGCGGACAGCAGCAGACGCACAAACAAGTTTCAAAACAGGAATTCAAAACATACATATATTTAAAAAATCATGCTGATGCTACAGCAAAACAGCTGAATATCCACTCCACATACACTCAGCTATGGCATCAAAATACAGCATCCTGTTTGGGTATTAATTTCAAAACATGTTTCGATGAATTATAGATAAAAAGTAGTAGTGTTTTAATGAACACACTCTCTATGGGTAACTCTCATGGTTATGAATTCAGGCCAGTAGGGGGAAGAGTGTGCAAAGAAACATATCTTGAAGTGAAGGCAGCAATATTCTTGATCCCATTACAGCATCATTAAAAATAAAGCAAATCTGCTTTTAATTTTTGGGCAGTTATCATAGAATACAGTAAAATATCAAACTTAAAAGATAAATATATACCTGACACAATTTTAGATCAACTTAAATACACATGTAAATATTATTAAATATCATTATTTAGTTTCTAAAAAGAAAAAAAAAAGTTAAGAGGCACGAGATGAAACCCCCCAAAAAACAAAAAACAAAAAGTCCAACTGGATCCAAAGGAAAAATGATCATTATTTCAACTCTGCTGTTACTTAAACACACTTCTCTAGGAGCTGATGCTGCCAGGGTTTGTTAACACAAAGAAAGGAAGATAGATAAGTAATAATCTGAGTAAAACAATTTTACAATAAAAAAAAACAAAACAGATCTTGTACAGAACATGAAAGGTGTGAAGTCAGACTGTGACATTGTGACAGAAGTTGACACTACGCACTCTACAGGTTTCTTTTCTCATTTTAAAAGGAAACATTCATGACAGCACACACACACTCACAGGATCTTTTAGAAATATGCTCCAATTTTTAACATTTATTTAACCATTATTTTACCTGGAAGTCCCTCGAGATAAAATCTCTTTTTTGAGGATGACCAAGATGCACGCCTGAGTACAGTATGCCAAACAATAATTAAATAATTCTGGTTTGAACTTGGTGCCACTAAACCAGAAGCATTAAATAAAAGGACAAAGATTTTTTATCAATGCCTGAAGTTAAATCAGAAAAAAACTTTTCTTGTTTTAAATAAGTTACAACCAAAATAATTTATATTTGCTAAATATAATGGTTTCAGTTTTCTAGTTGTTGAGTTAGGTTCATGCTGCTGCTAACTGAGCGCAGTTAGCAGCAGGCTTTGGTCATAAGCATGCGGGACATCAATAGATTTGTTTACTGTAGAACTACATGCTGCTGTTCTGTAGCAATGCATTCTGGGTACAGAATTAGCATCATCTGCTCGCACCACGGATGGAGAATCTGTTTTGGGATTGTTTCCATACAGAATATTCTGAAATAATGTGAAAAACGTTTTTCATCATTTTTTTTAAATTAATTTTTAAAGAAAGGTTGTTTTATTTGGAATGGAAAACTGTGATCTTTTGTGATACAGAACTTTTACATGTTACTGTTAAATGTTATAATTTCCCTGTCCTATAATTTGTTTCCATCTTGTTCCCTACAATACATTTTTTGGTATATATTTCAAAATATCTAACTTTATCTTTGAAAGTTATTAGGGGACAAAAGAGAGAATTTAAGGAGAGCAGCACTTGGACATTTCCAAGTGCTGCGATGGAAATGTCCAAACACATTGGACTTTTCCATCATGTTCTTCCTTTTGTATTTGTGTTTGAACAGAAGTACTTTAAAGCATCTGCAATTTGTTCCAGATTAACCAGACTTGTGGAGCTCCACAATTCTCTTCTTGATTTCTTTTAACTTCCCTGTCGTATCAAACAAGAAAACAATGTGTTTGTTGTAGGCGTGGCCTTTAAATACATCCACAAGTGAGTCAACAATTAACTCAATGTGTCTGTTGACCTATCAGAGGTTTCCAAAGCCCTGACATCTTCATCTGTACTTCCCCTCATTTCTTAAAGAGACAGGAATCATTCTGCATGTTAACTCCCGATTTTGAAAATGTTACTAAATAATAATGAGTGAGATATTCTTTCTCTCTTTATTAAGGAAGTTAAGAAGTATAAATAGTTTTGGTAATTCCATTTTGCTGAATCTGTCTCCTTCAAATGTTGTGCTGGTGACAAGTAGCCACGTCTTCCTTTCAAACGTTAAGTTTATCGTCTGAAACAAAACAATCCGAAATCTGATTCAGTATAACAGTCCTGAAACGACTTAAAATGTTTCTTTTTCTAAACACAAACATAAATGTACTCAATTACAAATTTATTTTATAACTACAGCATACTCCAAAACACCAATAAGTTCAGAAGCTTCATCAAACATAAAAACAATACAACTTTAATCTGATCAGTCAGGAGTGGAACAACCGACGTGAAATAGATAAGAGAGAAACTGAAACTGACAACATCAAATGTAAAAATAAACTGCAACAATCCTTCATTCAAATGGTTCAGATAGTGCAATTAGAAATTCTAAATATAATATAAATTAAATAAAAAACTTTGCTCAGAGTACAAAACATAGAAGTAGACTGAATAGATCTACCCTTATGGATCGGACACATTGTCACTGATACCCGATCTAGAATTTTTTTTCTCAACATGGGGACCGATACAGATATTAATATCGGATCGGTGCTTCTCTATCTAAAACCTCAGAAACTGCTGTCTAAAGCATGGTGTGGTTTCTTCATGAGCTGAACTAGTATATTTAGCAAAAATACATCAGAAATTGATCTTTTTTCCTCTATCTGGTAACTTTTTCCTGGTTTTGCCGTGGCACGTCACATATTTTTAAGTTTTTCTGCTAACTGCTAAGCGTAGCTGAAGGCTGCTCTGCAGCGCCTGGCTCTCCGCTGCTCCTACAGTGTGTGGGCTACACACACTGACTGCTGACTGACACGTCTTCCTGTGCGTATTTAACCGCTCTTATGAACACCACAGCTTCCCGACTGCACCGCGAGTATTCACAAGCCTCTCTGTCTCCCTCCCTGCGCCCCTTTCCCTTTTATCCCTCGTCAGAACGCAGCCCCAGCGTTGTACCGTTGCCAGCCGGCTCTGACACCATTCCTTTTACGGGTTCAACAGCTTGCTTGTCGTTCGGCGGAGTAATTAGTACTGCATGCTCATATTAATTAACAAAGACCGTTATCACTTTATTAATCCATATTAGAGAGGTGGAAGAGGAAGGGAGGGCGCAGTCAGTGTTGGTGTAAAGAACGCTCTCGGTGGGAGTTTTCCCCAGCGCTGCTCTGCAGTCCCATTGTCTGTGACCCTTGGCGCCTTCAAACCACCTATACACAAGCAGCGCATGGCCTACACTGTTCATTAAGCCTTTAAATGTAAATAATGTCTGAGGAATAAACAAACAAGGGTGACGGGATTGGAGAAAACAGGTGCCATGGTGAGAAAGCACGCTAAGCGATGTGATAGTGGGGGAATTAATTACTACCACAGTGCTAATTGGAAGCAATAATTTGTGTGATTAGCGGGCCGCTTAAGAACTGAGACACGTCTACTGCCTGTGTACACCGGCGGTAAGATGGGGGCCATTTTAGTGTCCCGCTCCTCCCAAAACACGGCAAAAGTCACGAGTGTGTCTTTAAGTTGAAGTTGTCCTAAAAGTCGACACGTGGATACCTGCAGCGGGTCGATTCTGCCTGCGCAAGGTTGGAATTTTCTTTATCTTGTACAAAAACACACGGTTGCCCTGCGATGAGGCTTATCCAGCAGCATTCATTAGGAACTGCTGATGTGGTACAGATGAATTAACAAAGCAGGATTGGAAGCAGGTCGGCACTCCCTGCTTTTTCCAGTCCCCCCATCTCCCCACCCTCCAGTCCAAGAGCGGGTTGCACCAACCTCAAAGCTTGGGGAAGGATATTTTTGCTTAGAAAAATGCAGACTACAATCAAAACATTTAGAATGTCTCCTCATTATTCTCCCTTAATCACTAATAGGCAGATGATCAAAGTGCATAACTAATTTCTGCCAATTCAGGATATAAGTTTTGTCTATTTCTTTTCTGTATTTCCCCCCCCCCCATTTCTTTTTTTATTTACACACTGTTTTTGCTCTTCTTTTAATTGGTCACAGCTTTCTCCAATATAAACTAAACAATCTGTATGATTTTTTTCTAACAATTTCAATCATCTTCAGTCTTGACATGTAATATTGCAGTTATGTTCTTACAGGGCCAGCAGGCTGAAAGTTTATTACTTCAGCAGTTTAATACTGGCTAGCAGTTCCTGTAGATAGGAAAGAGATGTGCTCAAAAGGATCAAACATGGCCGCTGTTCTGTCAGATCGTCATACGCTTAGCATGAACTGAGGTTATATTTGTCAGACAAGTATACGTTGTCATTACCATATGATTTTATTTAGTCAGCAATATAGAATCATGATGTAGATCATCATACACTTTGTTATTAAAAGCTGTATGATATCCTGACTCAGTGGTAAACTAGTCAGACCATCATCAAGCAACATGGAGGCAGGTTTTACACAGCCGTGTGTTTTTGTTGACTGCAGCTAGTCTCTGCTTTGAATACACTTTGAAACCATGACAATGGATGTATATCTATTTAGTTATCATTGAAAACAATTTATTGACTTATTTTCAATAAATTGTTGAAAATAATTGCATACGCAACGTAACTTGTTGCGTATGCTGAACTTACAACTCCTCTGAAGGTCTGATTTCTTGATGCACATGCGCAGGCATGAATACTCACTGCATGTATGCTATGCTGACAGCGTGTGATGATCTGATAGAACACTGGCTCTGGACCAGACCACAGGGATTACAGGAGTGGAGATAAACTGGCTCCAGCCCTGGCAATCAGAAAAATCCAGAAAAGAACAGAAAATCAGGAACTGAGCACTAGGTACAAGGATCAAGTGTTCAGTGAGGTAAAAAGTCTTTTAAGATTGTGAAATTTCAAATAACAATGTCTGAGAAATATTTAGCTCAAACCCTGAATATTTAGCTCCAAACTAAATATTTAGCTTTAAACCAAGTATTTAGCATGCTAACTAAAGATTTAGCTTGCAGGCTAAATATTTCACTTGTTAGCTAAATATTTAGTTTGGAAACAAAGTACTTAGCTTACTAATGGCGACTAAGTGGTGACCATTATAAATGAAACATGGTGGAAATATGACTTTGAAAATAAACTCTCATTTTCTTGACAGGCTAAATAACCCAAATAATCTGTCAATTTGTGACTGTGTAACATTACAAACAGTTCCCTTCAGATATCACTGTCTTACTACAACAAGCTCTGCTAAGTCAGGTTGTGATGAGCTAAAGAATGATGTAGTCATTTTTATTTTATTTTTAAACATGATGAAACTTTGAGCAATCGGCAGACGGTAGAAAGCATGATATCACAGAGCTGTTATCTGATTCCTTCTGATGAATTTCAGCCGGTTCCCTCCGGTGCTCAAAGGGAGTCCACTCTGCATTAATTATTACCAAATATAATTTCAGCTATTAGTCCTCTTTGCTGAACATCTGAACATGGAAAATGTGGAATTGGAAAATTAATACCACTGAATATCATGGCAGGCTATTATATATATATTTTTTTTCCTTTTGAGATGAGTGGATTCATTTTCATGATCTCATATTTCTGTTTCTTTGTATTCTGACCGCGTTTTTGACACATTTGTGTGTTAAGTTGGGCTCAACAGTTCTATTACCATGCAGATTATCCAGTATGAGCTTTGCCGTGCTGAGGAACAGAATTAGCATTCAGGAAAGCTAAAGAACGTACAGAAGCAAAAGGAAAATGAAATGAAAAGGGATTATGTGTGTCCTGCTTCCCTCCTGTTTATGTCTCCAATCTTAACTGGGGTCAATGTTTTATCTAAATTGATTTCTTCAGGCTAAATGTTTATGCTCTTGCTAGGCAGGATGGTTTAGTCGGACTATCTGTGTGTGGTTAAACATTGCCTTTCTCTTATCTACGTCCTAGTGGAATGACTTCATCTCCTGTAACAACAGGGCATGGTCAACAAAAACCTGCACAGTTTTTCTCCAAAGGTCCACGACGTAAACACACTCAAACAAGCATACATCCAGATTACTGTATCAAGAAATCAGTTTAAATCAGATGAGGAAGTTCTCTATAAACCTGGTAACACTACGGGAGGACAACATGTATGTGCGCGTGTGTATGTGTGTGTGTGAACCTCCTCAATCCCCCATTCAATGCATCAACTTTATAGCTAACTTATGGCTCTGATACTTTCAGGATCACTCACAAACTGCAGGGTGGATCTTACAGAAAAATCTTCCTATGGGAGTATTTTTAAAGAGTGGAGTATTTTCACAAATATAAAAAAAAAGATATTTTGTTTTTAAAGTCAGTGCGCAGTTACATTTCTTATATTAATGTATTTATTTTCTTGGTACTATGCCTAAAAAAAATAACCCCGTTACAGAAATAATGATACCAATGTAAATGTTATGTAATTTCATGGTCAGGCAGTGTAAGATAAAGCCCATGGTTTTACATAAAATTGTGTAGTCATGTTTCCCTTTACAATGATCACCTCTTTTTTAACTGAATGTAAATTATAAAATAAAAAAAGTAAAAATAAAGCAGAACTGGGTCTAGCCCAATTCTGTCGCTGTAAAGTGACCAGTGAGTGTATATGGCTTTAATATTCCACCTGAACCTTTACTTCTGGCTTTGCTGTCCTTATATTTCATTACTTTAGAACAAGTGAAAGAAACTCTGAGAGATGGAGTCTCTACATCTGTATTGGTAAAACCTGCCAAAGCCTTGGTTAGCTCTGGCATCACTGTTACCCCTAACCGTCATCTTTGCAGTACATTCTTGTTTCAGTCTTTTACTCTCTCTCTCTCTGTCTGACCTTACAGAAAATAAGTCATGTGGGAGGCTCCCACCTCAAAGTTCAGCCAAATGTTAGCAACAGAGGGAGGGAAGTTCTTCAAGAGGAGCACTTGTTCTCGCCACTCTTTGTCAAACACTTCTCTCTCCTCCCTCTCTTTAGTTTACCATACTTCAGCTCCCAATAGAAGCTTTCTGGCAGACTTCTGGAGACTGGCGGCCAATGACGGTGTAGTACTCTGATGCGGCAGGATGCTGCGGGGAGTGGAGGCGGCTGAACAGTTGTCTGGTAAAGCCAAACACCTGTATTCTGTCATGGATTTGACAGGTATTCCTCATCCCTCCATCCCTCTTCTCTTTTGCCTCCCTCTCCATCACTCACCTCACTCTGATCTCCCTGCCTGTCTGTCAGAGGGGATCTGTCAAAATTTCTGCTACCAGGAGGTGTGTGTGCGTGTGTGTGTGTGCAATGTTGATGTCTAGGTGCAGTGCTTGTTTTTTTAAAGCACTGAGTAGGGAGGCCATTTATTAGATGAGAGAAAGGAGTCGTCTTAAGAAGAGTGACATGGTTTGAAAGAGCCCAGGTCTGTAAGGAACATGTCACTGAGGTCTTTGACACATCTCAAGTTTCTCTCTCTCTTTGTTCTTTTTTTTTCCTATTTTAATGATTATTTTCAGTCTAGCTAGCTTTATTACTATGTTACACCAATGACACAGTAGCTGTGTCTTCATTACTAATGTGCGCAAAACTTTGTTGATATTCCGCTAATGTTGAAAGAAACAATTTTGAAATTCCAGTTCTTGTTCGGTTGGTTCATGTTATGCAAAAAAAAAAAAAAAAAATGCTTCCATTGCAGTTTTGCGAAATAAACCAATTTCAGTATGGCCAAAACTTTTATTGAAAAGTGAGTTGTTTTTTTTTTCCAAACTGTCATGTTTCCATAGAGCAAATTTATTTTTAAAATGTTAAATTGGCCAATTATTTGGTCAGTAACTGCATTTCCATTGACCATAATTACACAATTTTGCAAACCTATTCTCGTGTGATTTTAATTATGATTCTTATTAAATGTAAACCCAGCAATCACAAAGCTGTTGTTTTTTTCGACTTCAGCAGATTATCAAATAAGATTTGCTCACATTTGATAGTTTAAAAATTTAATTCAGGCAAACCTCGTACACAGTTGCCGTTTGAAGAGGACTGAACCGTACTGCCGTCTGCACAGTCTTGCCAAAGTTCACACATTTCATCATGTTACACTGACAAAATATATGTATTTTTTCATATATTTTTTTTAAAACTATTAACAAAGTTTGACCGTCCATTTGTGTTAAACCCTCCCAGATCAGACTGTTCTCACAAACTGAGTGACAATGAAGAAGAGACTAGAGAGAGGACTAGTGTTGAGGACGGGAAGAAATCCCACTAAATCACAGTGAAGCTTGTCGCTGCTACATCACAGAATGTGAAAAAGTTACTGGGTGTAAATTATTTAGAGATGCACAGTCGAATAAAGACAATGTAAGCCCTGCAAACTGTTTTGATGCATCTTTCTTTGCTTCCTTCAATTATATTTTATTTCAAACTGATTTGAATTGTGTTAAAGTGCATAAAAGAGTGTGCCAAAAATATACAGTATCCTATGAGAAACTGAAACTGAATGTCTTTCCTCTCTGTCATATGCTTCTCCTGTATAACAGCTTTTTCGCATTGATGCGTAAACAACATGGCGATGTCCATGTGACAATATTTCATTGCAGTTTATAATAAACAACCTACAGTAATCTTGCTGTACTGTTTTTACATCTAAAGAAAGTACTTCTCAAAGAAAATCTACTTTTACAACTAATCATGGATTCCTTTAAAACCCTTTTGACGACCCACTTTTAAGCCGACTTGATCCCAGGGCTTCAGACTCCAGCCACTGCTGAGAACTTTCAAACCTTAAAAGTGTAAATGAAGAAGATGAATGGCACACCGTTTTGTCACTGTCATGGTAGCCTTTCCACAAGCCTCTAACCTTACACGGCGTGTTTTATTACAATCAGTAACCATGTCTGCTTGCGCTGGGGAAAATGTGCAAGAAATAATGATCTGGTTGGTCTTGGGGGTCTGGATTGAAGTGTTCCTGTAAGAATTCTACTGGTGTAAGCAATTTATTTCTTAACACATAGTTCATATTGTTTAAGACACCCTATATTTCTGCCAAGGGTGATGCGAAATATGGCTTTAATACAGTATCTTGCACACCACGGTACAGGGAAGTATTTCTGTTCCCACCCCCCACCCATCCACTCACCAATTCACCAACTAAAAGTCAGACGAAGCTGAGCTTTAAGGGAAAAAGCTCAACATTGTTTTGCTGCACAACACACCAGAGATGTTCCTGGGAGGGCGAAACACAAATGTTAGAAAAAGAGGTAAGAAGAAGAAAGTAAAGGTCTTCAAATGATAAACTCCCAAATATCATTTGTATAAATGAAACTTTAAACTATCCATCCATCCATCCATTTTCTGTTCACCCTTGTCCCTAATGGGGTTGGGAGTTGCTGGTGCCTCTCCAGCTGCGTTCCGGGCGAGAGGCGGGGTCACCCTGGACAGGTCGCCAGTCTGTCACAGGGCAAAACTTTAAACTAGATTGGGAAAAAATTAAAACTTTCTGGCCACACCAACCAAGAGTGATGACCCACTTTTAGAGTAAGCTAGCTGTCTATTTTGAAAATCACATATATTGACATAACCTAGCCCTGATGTTGGTTTTGCTGTGGTGCTTCTTGAAAAGCTGTGTAAACTTCAACGAGTCCCACGACTTTAAGCCGTTTTAAGCTCAAGGCATCCGCAGTGCAGGCAGCTAATGTTACTTGGTGTTGCTGCAAAAGAGCCAAGCTGGTGACAAATCAAGCCTGGCTGGATAAAAGCTCGCAGGCGTGATGTGTTTTTATGTACGGCGGTAAAAACTGTTTTGCACTGCAGGTCCTTTGTCCACAGAGATATTATTTTCACTTTCTGAATGCACACACGTTTCAAGGTAACTCCAAAATATCTAAAAAAAAAAAAAAATCTAAACAGTAGTTTTAAGTTTTGGCACTTAAAGATATACTTACTGTCATGGAAAAAAACAAGAACAGGAACCGTGGCACTCTTATTTCTACTACTCTGCTAGAAACCTATTCGCTAACAACTTCCTTAGATTTTTGGGCAAATGACTCTCCGTTTTTCTTCCCCTTTGTAGTACAGGCGCTAAAAATTCCAGGTTAGAACAGAGAAAGGCGGAGAGGGAGAATGGAAGAGAGGGAGGAGGATGTGTTGGAGGTGATTGCTGGTGGGGCGGTTAAAAGCTGGGGGAGGGTTGAGTAAACAGGCAGTAATTAAGAGCAGAATATTCCATATCATTGCAGTTTTCATCCCGCAAAGGACTACTTCACAAGCTTTTTTCTCCCCGCTTTCTCGACACCCAAAGCTAATTTTTCCACACATCAGCCACTCTCCACTGCCACTGCAGAGCAGTGTACAATCACTCTGTGTGTGTGAGACTGGTTCTGTGTGTGTTTTGAGGGCCCTGGGCATCTTTAATACCAATTAAGAACAGGGGCACAGAAACCAACCCCACGCTGAACTGGCAAGTGCTGACAGGGAGGAACTGAAAAAAGAAGCAAGACAGGAAGGAGGGACAAATCTGCACACAGTATCTGGGTTACATTATTATCATCATCACCCAAAACACAAACTACACATCTGGTTCTGTTTTTTTTGGGGCTACAAATTTTGTAAACTGCTGTCTCAATTTAAGCATTTTAAGATTTCATATTGTAGGACTACTTTGAAAAAAATGAATAAATAAATAAAATCACACAAGTGTAAAGATAGATTAGGACATTGCAGAAGCTGAAGTGTGTCAAATGGGAAAACACCTTCTATCTTCTTTTGGGTGTACATGCTAAATAATATTCATAACAAAATAATTTGCTGCACAAACCTCAACTCCCATCATACACTGCATGCTGCACTGCAAAAACACAAAGTCACCAAGTATTTCTTGTCTAGGTTTTAGTGCAAATATTATAGTACACTTACAATTAGACAAAACTAACTTACAAGTAACTTTTCAGCAGGAAACAGGAGCTTGTTTCAAGTCAATAAATCCTTAATAAAAGAAATGTGTAATGTTAACCATTTCCAAACACCTGAATGGCGTACATGTACGTCAAGCTTCCTTTCATTGAGTGAAAAGAGATGGAAGAGGGGAGAATCTCAGCACACGCTCGTTCATCCTCCATCATTTTCCATCAGGAATGTACGCCCCAGACAATGACTGTTGCAGCATCTTGATATTCCACGCTGGACTGTCTCTCTGTAATTGTTTGCAACATCATGCATGATTTTGAAAAGGTTAGTGTGTGCCTACTTTCTCTGCGTTTCATTGCGTGTGTGTGTTTATAGCTTGGCTGCAGGATACTGTCTCAGTGTGTCTTGCTCTTGTCTGTGTAAGAACAGATGCTGGCGGCGAGCCCTGAGGCTGCCCTCAGGGCTTCACACACTTGGGAGACACATGCACCTGACATGCAACCATGTATGCACATCAACCACCTCCAAACCCCCATACACACACACACACACACACCCCCACACACACCCACAAATATACATCTACAACAACCAGGTCAAAGAACACAATCTTCTCCAATGCACCAATTTGCCTGGAACCTTTCCGATCAATGTGGAGTAATGACAATTCCTTTAGCCAGACAAACAAATGCGTGTTACCTTGTCATCTACACTCACATAAGCATTCTGACGCCTGCTGCCTTTCTGCCTTTTTTCCCCGCCTAGAAGCATGTCTGCCCTGGAAGAGGATAAATGTGTTTAAAAATATGGAGAGGAGCTCTTAGCGCGACCTAAACACTTCTTACCAGGCGTTGTAGGTTCAGTCTAATTACCTGATGGAGTTCCCTACGTGGATTTCCTCGCTGTCTGTCAGCGCACTCGGAGCAAGCCACTCATTATCACAGCCAGACCTGCTTCAGCTGGAGGTTGTGTTTTACTTTCAACACCCCGAGGTGTCATTATGGCTGTCAAAGAGAGTCAAGTGGGCGACACACATGCATGAACACTATCCACACATTCTAAAGGAGCAGTCGAATGAAAGAATATCCATCCATCCATCCATCCAACCAACCAACCAACCAACCAACCAACCAACCAACCAACCAACCAACCAACCAACCAACCAACCAACCAACCAACACTACAGTATATAAAGAGAAAAGGTCTGTATTTGAGGTCTGTATTTGCTGGGATTACAGTAGGAAGTGACTGAGTAGAGTAGAAGATTTCTGGATGTTGGAGGAGTTTGTGAAAGGTTGACTGTTGGTCAAATTGACTGATTTGAATAGGATTTGAAGAATCTACAACAGTTGGATTTCCTCCCCAGTCTTACTTCCTCGCTCATTTTTTTCCCTCATTATTCTTTAAAGCTGCAGTTGGTAACTTTCTTTTAAAAAACACTGAGTTTTACATGTTCCCTAAATCTGTCACTATGTTCTGACAATAGAATATGAAACAGATGATCTGTGAAAACAAACAAACAAAAAAAAAAAAACAGAAAAAAAATCGAGCTCCTCTGCCTTCTCCCTGTGTTCCTACTGCCATCTGCAGAAATGAACCTGTCAGAAACAACCAATCAGAGCCAGGAGGAGGGTCCCAGTGCTGTGCACAGAGACCCCCACAGTTAGAATGCATACGGCATACGTAGCAAGATGGGGAACAGTGACAGCTGCCTCGCTGACAGTTTCTGTCATTTCAGTTGATTTTTCCCAGTTAAGGAGACAGGACAAGATCTGCTGCTGCAGGTAGCCTTTTGAAGTGAGACAACAGCCAGTGGCCATTTTTAGGCTTGTCCTTGTCCCACTGTTTACACAGCACTAACAGAAAAACATGTTTGGATTTTTCATTTCTAGTCATGCTGTGATAAAACATATGCCTCAAAATATTATCCATAAAATCATACTGTTTTACTTTAAAGGAGAAAAAAAAATAAAACAGGAAAGGGGGAAAATAACAGCATAGTGTCATGTTCCGTGTTCTCTGTGTTTTATTTTGAGTGTTCGGTGTTTTTTCTGTGTTTATGTTCGAGTTCTCTGTGTCTATTAGTCTCCCTGTTGTCCTGTCCTCCCCGTGATTACTCCCAGGTGTGTCTTGTTTCCCTGATTGCCTCCCTGTGTATTTAGTCCCTCCGTTGTCTTTGTTCTCTGT
>CAEFZY010043475.1:0-29072 GCA_903066815.1 Brachyrhaphis roseni
TTTTGCTTTGTGTCCCTTATTTGGAAGGTCTGCTTTACAATTTGAGATTTGGATGTTCATTTCACATGATTATTATAATTTTTCTTTAGAAAACAATGACCATGCTCGGGTGGTTCACAAACTTTCAAGCAGCACTGTGCATCCCGGCCAAACGTCAGGGATGCACCGATCCTCTTATTTAATTTCCGATACCGATACATATATCTATAGATTGTGGTGATCACAATTATTTATTTATTTGATCATGCCTGTCTTATTTCCTATCAGCAACAAAGTTATTGGTTGAATGAAAAATAATTCAGAATCTAAATCTGCCAGGCATTTGAATAAAAGTGGATTCAGCTGTATCTGTGGATACGCAGAGGATCCAAATCAGAACTTGTACAGGTTTCTGTAGAACATTGTGGCAGCTCAACTTCTGATCACCTCTAAAGGATTCCCCTTTAGGTGGTTTCCATAGAGTGGTACTAAACTCTGCCACCATTGAAGCTGCTGATTTTAGATTGAAACACTCTGCTTCTCTTTTCACTGAAATAAAACTGTAAAAGGCTTTCTCTTGTGTTCAGTGGCAGAGTGAACGGTCGTTCCTACAGGGCTGATCTGGAGCTTCACCAGAAAATACAAGCCGACATTTGCCACTGGGAAATGAAGTCCAATCAACCTGTTCTTAAACTGGTAAAAGAGCAGCAAGGTCACTGGGAGAGACTCATCAGGAGTAAGGTACCAAAATCATTCTCACTCTGTCAAGATTATTTCAGCAATAAGCTAATACAAAGTGTGATACATGGTGAAAACATAACAGTTAAACACCGAAAAAAACATTTAGTTACAGTGGCAGAATAAACAGACGTAATAAAAGGTTGTAATCCAGACCAGAATGAATCTATCCAGTGAGAAACTGAAACAAACGTTGGTGTTGAGAGAAAATGGTGACTTTAAAAAGTGGTTTTATTCTACAGAATATTTTTGTGAGTTACGACATGGACCATGTTGACGACGACGAAGACAAACCATCAAGTTGTAAGACAAAATCTGTCACAGCTTTTTGAAAAATAAAAAAAACAAAATGTTGGAGCTCATGCAGATGCTCATTGTGATTTTTTTTTTTTTTTTTTTAGGTCTGTTTGTGGAGAATACAGGAGAGGATAGCTGCTATCTGAACTCAGAGAGCAGCAGCGATAGTGACTGAACCCAAAATGTTCTTGTTTACATCTTCACCTCTTCCCTTTGAGATACGTTTCAGATTCCTTTTGCATTTGGTTTTATTGTTCTCATATGTGGAGTTTAGATGGTTGCCCTTCAGAGGCCAACATTCGGAGTCTGAAATCTAGTTGTTTGGAAATTGTCATCTTTTTTTATCTATTGTTTCAGTCACAGATACTAAAATACTAAAACATTCATTTTCATTCATGTATGTTGAATGTAGATCTGGGTATGTAGGTCAACACACATGACTGTTTTCTTCCTTTAAAAACAATTCATAATCACATTTAATGATAGCTTGTGACAGCGTGGGCAATTGAGAAGCCAAATTCTGTTATTATTAGCTTGTAAAAATTAAACAATTTAATTGTTCCCCCATCTTTTGTTCAAATAATTGCTTGGAAATGTGATAAATAATTTCATTACCTTTGAGCTGTTTCAAGTTGGGATCCAGATAGGCTCTGTACATCTTGGTGTGTATTATGTATGGAGGCAGAATCCTGACAAAGTTGACAATAAATATGGAAATAAATTAATGGCTTGATAAAGTAATAAATGTGTCAAAAAATGGAAACTTTGCCAACTTTTTTGATTATGAAATGTAGCATTAATTAATTTATAATTTCCAGCAATATTAATTAACATCACTGTCATTTATCCAGCCTGCAGCCCTAAGAGGGGTGGAGTGGATCCTGTGTGAGCTTTTTACCCTGTGTGTGGTCCCGCTGGCGTCACGCTGATCTCACTGAGGTTTATTCCTCCATGGGTTTGGAAACTGACAGGACTCCCCCATCACTTTCCTGCTGTCCGACTGTGACATCTGCCGCGCTCTTCCTGAGTGTCAAGCTAGTACTGTGTGAGGCTTATTATCAAAAAATAACAAAATGAAAATTATACTAATAAAATAAGATTATAACTAAAATGGATAATTACATTTAAGCAATTTTTCCTTAGAAATCACTTGTCTGTTCAATTCAAAATAGTGATACGATAAATTAATTCTGTTAAAAATGATCAACAAATATAGACATTAAACTCTATAAATATTTTTTTTTGGATGCTATATTTGGCACATGAATTACTTTTATCAAGCCACTTATTACTTTCTATGTTTAGTCACAATTTTGTTAGGATCCTTTTCTAAACATATAAGGGCACCATGAAATTGGGAATTAAAATTAGCCCACTGGTGCCAGCTTGAGATTTGCCAAGATTGGTACAGTCCTAAACATAATGTGCAGCACTATTGTTCAGTCACTTCTGTTGATGTAATTAACACCTATTTGCAACAAATGCCTCCTCAAGGTATTTTACAAAACAAATGGCTTCTAATCATATCCAGCTACATAGAATCTAATTTGGTTCAAATTCACTTTAAAATAATCCAACCGGTTAAGTTCATAGTCAATGTAATTGAAATTTACAAATTATATTAATAATACAATGCCAATTGGTAATTGTCTACTGTAAGGAAGCCCAGCCCAGTACATCAAGTCATTGACTTCTCAGCAATCATTCTCTTTACTTTATACCAAACAGAAACAGACGTGAAAAAACTTTACTGATATCTTCAGAGTATTTGCTGGGTGTTTGTGTCATTGCATCGAGTTTGTAAGTATGAAGTATAACCTACACAAGTTATAATTTGTGATAAACGCTAGTGTTGTTACTTTATTATGACAAGGCATGTATATAAGTACACGTTGTTGGTTGCCTTCTGCTGTTCACAACCATGAGAGAGCTCTTAGAGGAACAACGGTCCGTTTTGTTTGCAGCTTTACCAGGTAAAACTGAGGTATTATAAGCTTTATTTAAATCTGCAAGTAAGACAAGCATACCTCCTCATCTGCCTTGTAGCAACTGGTATATTACTGTTAACTTGTTGCAGTGCTGCATTACAGTTGCACTAAAATTATTTACACAGTTCTTCAAATTTATATTTAAAATCGTCTTTTTAGTTTGACCAACATGCTTCTTATGACTGGGAGTAATAGTAACAGTTTGAAGTGACCCATCCACAGTCCTGGGAGCTTAGGGAGTTTAGTATCAGGAGAATGTAAAGAGGACTTCCGAACTGCAAGGACTTGAAGAAGAGTGTCCAAAATAGTAATGGAGACAGCAAAAAGTGTATGAGGAGTTACAGGAAAGATTTGGTTGCTGTAGTTCCTTTTCCATTGACTTTAGTGAATAATTCTTTGCATGTACATTTTTGTTTTTGGATAAAAATGAAAACTATATATATATCTTATATGGTCCTAGTTTTGGGGAGATACTTGACATTTTCCCAATCAGAAAAAAAGTTGTTGGTTAAAGCTGCAGTAGGTAACTCTCAAAAATGTTTTTTTTTGTTTTGTTTTGTTTTTTACATATTAAAATTGTCGCTATGTTCTGACAGAATGGTATGAGACAGATAATCTGTGAACAGAATCAAGCTTCTCCACCTCCTCCCAGTGCTACTATTGCAATCTGCAGAAATGTGCTGCTCCCAGTCAAAAACAGCCAATCACAGCCAGGCGGAGGGTCATAGCACCATAAATTACACTTGTGTATGCGCTGCTCAATGTGCTAATGGTGGAGAAACAACTTTTCAGGTTGTTTTTTTTCCAGGACAACTGTTTAGGAAAACTGTACCTGCCGTCATTGGTGACCATGCTAACTAGCCTGAGCATTTGTTGACGGGCTGTGTTATGGGGAAGAAGCTGTAGCATAGCAGAGAGCAAGGGGCGTAAGCACCGTGTACACAAGCATGATTGACAGCGTTTTTGACAGAGCATCGTATTTCTGCTAAGGGTGCACGGATTTCCTTTTTTTTTGGGGGGGGGGCGATCGCTGATTACCAATCTTTAAAAAAACCTGACCTGCCGATTCCGATTTTGGCAGAAAATTTGTTTTTTTTTTTTGTTGTTTTTTCTTTTTTTTGTCTGAAATGTTGCTAAATATAATAAGAAAGTCGCTGAGTTGGTAACAGTGGGACTCTGCTATTGATGGCAGAGCATCAGAGGACAGTGGTTGATTTTTAGACCTTTGCCGAGGTCGATAAGATCGGTGGATAAGTTTGGCTTCACATGTAGGTATCGGCTGATCATCGGTCTCCCAAAATTGGAAAGGAAATTGGGGCCGATGTATCGGTGCATCCCTAGTTTCTGCAGCTAGCACTGGGAAAATGTAGAAGAGCTTAATAGACAGTTTTAACAAATATAAAAATATATGTTCTGTAACAGTTCCATAAGGCAGCCTTAAGAGAAAATTTGTAATATATATCTGCCAGGGGTATGAATAATTGTGGACCTAAGTGCCTGTGTACCAGGAGTTTAGGTTAAAGCTGCTGATAGTAACTTTTATTTAAAAAATGTTTTTTTTTTTTTTTTGCATATTTGTTAAAACTGTCACTATGTCCTGTAAGTAGAATATGTACGACTTTATTGATCAATCCTTAAAATGAAGTTGTATTGACTTATTTTGTTAATATTCTGTATCTCTGAGAAGACATGCATCAGTTGAAGGAGTTGATGTACTTTTTCTGTTTGAACATTTGTTTGGATACTGCAGTTTTACATTGTTAGATGTTGTTTGAATTATTTGTAACTGCACTTTCTGTTCTATATCTCATAAAACAAGAAATTGATCTGCTCCTGCACCTGTTTTTTTTTTTTTTAGAGATGGTTATTACAAAAGAGCATCTAGTCCCAACACCAGAACATATTTAGATTTGCAAAGACACAACAGTGAACATTTTTCTGTGTGACCACCAAAGCACACAGAAAACACAGTAAAAAATCACAAGTGTGCCTTAAATAAATTTACAAATAATATATTGCTCTCTCTCTCTCTCTCTCTCTATCTATCTATCTATCTATCTATCTATCTATCTATCTCTCTCTCTCTCTCTATATATATATATATATATATATATATATATATAGACCAGCATAAAGTTAATTGTTGACAATCGGACAAAAACAATGCAAGATTTGAACATTCTCTGTAGTTGAGATGTGGCTAACAGCTTCAGAGACTTAGCCATTTGCCCATTCTTGTTTCCAAACTAGCTCAAACTCAGTCAGGCTGGATGGAGAGCATCTGCTGACAGAAATATTGTCACAGCTCCTCAATTGGATTTAGCTCTGGAGTTTGACTAGGACATTCTAAACATGGATAAGTATTGGTACAGGAATACTTACTGCAAAAGCCTTTACATGACCCAACAAAAACAAAACAATGTGGACTCCCAGCTATTGCAAAAGTCCCAGTTATTTAAACTATTTAAGGAAGGTAGAGTTTCTTATTCAGCTACAGTCACCTAGTCTCCAACAGTCACCTAAAGTGAGAATGAAAAAAGGCTGTCAACATTTTTCGACACTTAATTTAATTTCTCACCTAAAACAAATTCAAGCCAAATGTAAACACCACTAGGACAGTTGTCATTCTAAAATATTCAATGAAAACATCCTGAATGACAATTTCCAGATGGCTTTATGGTTGTGTAATTTATCCAGGTATTGGCTACACGTTTTTTTTTCCTAAATTATGAACAATGTAAAAAAAATTAAAAAAAATAAACAGAGAAAGAAAATGGTTTCTCTTAACTGATGCCTCTTAAAAATAAATGGAAAATAAATGGACCAGTGACTTTAAAAGTGAGGTACATACTCAGCAGGGATTTTAGTGTACTTTTACAACCTATTATAAGCATTGATGTGAACCATTTCACTGCAGCCCTGGCTTTAGGTTATTATCTTGATGGAAATCGACCCTTCTCTCTGTCTAATAACCTCTAACTTGTTTCCTATGACTCTCTGATATTTAGGAACATTTATCTTCCTGTCAACTTAAACCAAGTTCTCTATTCCTTCTTAAGAAATGCATTCTCAAAGAATGATGACATCACTACCATCTTCACAGTGCAGACTGGTGTGTTCATGGTGATGTGCAGAGTTGTTTTCCTTTCAAACATGTAGCTTATGGCAAACATATATTATATATTTTTATAAGGCTCTCTTTCAAAAGATGCTTTTATTTTACCACTCTTTCACAAATGCCAGATTTGTTGAGTTCACAACAAACCTTGTAGTTATCTGGTTATAAGATTCCCCCTACATGAGCTGTGACTTTCTGCAACTCCTGCAGCTCTACCATGGATCACACCTTAAGTCCCATGCTACTTTAACACTCTCAACACCTCGCTTATCACCTCAAGTGGTCAGCCATTTATTGTAGGTTTTATCTTCCTTTATAGTTGAATACTGCGGTATGTACATTTTAGTTTGCATACCACGGATGCACTGGATTTTGTCTTGTCTCTTGAGAACCTTCAAAGCTGTTTTTTACTGCTGTGCATTGCTTTCTGACATAATGTTGAAGCTTTTGATTGTAATGTGGCAAATGTCAAAATTTTTAATTGGTGTGAACATATTTGCATGGCACTGTGAAAGTTTGGTGCGCATAGTTTTTGTACTGATTTAAAAAGAGATACAGAAACAACATAGAGCACAGTAATCAATACAGCTAAATATGAAAAGGAATAAAAGGACACTTAAGTTTTTATTAAATGGCATTCTGTCAACATCATACTTTTGTTTTGGTCTGAAGAAGCCTCGGAAAGCGTCCTGATGTCTGCCTACAGGCATCCTTGACTTCAAAGTTGTTTTCCCTTAAGAAAATTCTCCTCCATTTTGTGATTCATTTTCTGAGTTGATATTTCTGTTCAAACAGATAACCTTGAGTGGAGTAAATAGATAAACGAATCAATTCTTGCAACACGCAATTGACTTTATGTCTCTGTTTTTTACTGTCACATTGTTTGTTTTTGTTTTCAACAGAGCATGTCTAGAATCAATGCCGTTTCACCAGAGCTCAGCTTCTGATCTACAATAATAGATTTAAAGACAGGACATTCATTAATGTTAAGTGTAATTCATGATGATTCACAAAAGGGGTCCGCTGTGGTATTTTGTTATTATGTCATATTACATACATTGATATTGCTTGACTAATGACCCATTTGCATCCTAGTGACTTTTGTATTTTAATACTACATTGTTCAGCAAAAAAATGACAAGGCAGAGATACTGGGGAGCACCAAGTAGCTATAGAGATGTGTGACATGTATTGAAATTTAAACCTACACATTCATCCCCCAGTGAGTTTCCCATATGGCACTTCCCTGACACTTATGTAACCATTACTGTGAGGCAACCAGTCCTCAGACTTAGGACTTTAGCCAAAGCGACAGGCTCAGTTGATGAGGAGTCTGGCCAGATCTGAAAAGCTCCTTGTTCTTATGGCCTCTCTCTTTTATCAAAAGTGTTAATTTATACCCTTTCCAAAAAACAGTCTGATGCCTGAAGACAGAAAAGGAGACATTTTTAACATCATAAATGTACAGAAGAAATATTTCCATTCCAACACTTTAATGATTAAGGACAGATCTCACTACCAAAATAATTAAAAGTTAGAATCAAACGCTAATCTGAAAATCGATACAAGACAACTTATCATTTATGTGGAGGACATCACTGAGATATTGTCCACTCTGACAAAGAGTTATATTAGTGTGGCAAACACAAGCTAAGAAAACCGATCAAAAACTGCGGAGACTTGTGTCTAGTGTGCAGAAAACAACCTTAGTATTTTTCATCATTTTGTTTTAGGGAGGAGGTCAAATAAGGTAGATGGGGAGCGATGAATTGTGTGTGTATATTTGTAGTTTTAGTAGCCTAAGCAACTGATATGTGAAGTTAAGATGAAATAAGTAAAAAAGTGAGTGTTTCTGGTATGTGTTTGTAGAAAGGATGTGAGCTCAAAGACTGGGAAGCAAATTTAACAGAGAAAGGAAATTAAAGTATGACTGAATTAAAGCACAGAAAGTGTAAAAAGTCAATCTTAATATTATTAACACACACTTGGGCTGCACAGTGGCACAGTCGGTAGCACTGTTGCCTTGCAGCAAGAAGGTCCTGGGTTCGATTCCTGGCCCGGAGTCCTTCTGCATGGAGTTTGCATGTTCTCCTTGTGCATGTGTGGGTTCTCTCAGGGTACTCGGGCTTCCTTCCACTGTCCAAAAACATGACTGTTAGGTTAATTGGTTTCTCTAAATTCTCTCTAGGTGTGAGTGTGTACATGTGTCATGTCTGTCTCTGTGTTGCCCTGCGACAGACTGGCGACCTGTCCAGGGTGTACCCCGCCTCTCGCCTGGAACGTTAGCTGGAGATAGGCACCAGCACCCCTCCTGACCCCAATAGGGTGTTAGAAAATGGATGGATGGATGGACACACTTGGGCTTATTTTATAAACGACATTCAAACTGGAAGAAAGGTGTGGTCGGGTATGTTTTCGTGTTAGTTTTCAGCTCACAAGTGCGCTCCTTCACATTATAAGAGCACCTCGGGCAAAATTCTCCACACAAATCTGTGCACCATCAGCATGATGCAGATAGTGTCATGTTGGGAGCCTCTGGTTTCAAGCAGCTCATTGAAATCCCAGCGTGGAACAACCCTCTGGCAATGCAACGCACCATGTTGCATGTTTGTGTTTGGCTGTTATATTGTTGCTGGAAGGGTCTTTGGATACCATCATAACAGACACATTAGTGTCCTTACCTTCTGCCACATAGCAGGTTCCAGTAGTTTCAAATATGGTGCCTTAAAAAGTATTCAGACTGCTTGTGCTTTTTCAGATCTTTTTTTATGTGACAAGCAGAAGCTGTAATGTATACTCTTAAAGAAGGGGTACTATGTAATATCAACAATTCTTTTAGCTTTATAACATGTTATAATGGTATTCCCTCATACAAAAACATACCTTGATTCTGTCATGCATGTTTGAAAAAAATCATTGGATCTCCCATGGCAACCATTCAGGGGAGTCTAATCGCTTGCTCATGCAAAGTGCTGTCTATTTCCACAAAGCCCCTCCATGAAGCTGGGGTCTCTGGCTGAGCTGCCGCCTCACAGAGCACTCCTCCCCCCCACAGCTCCTTCAGACAAGCGGCAGCAGCAATTTGCACACACCTGGTGGGTTTGCGTACCTGCCGTACTTATTATAGAAACTACTTCTCAGTCCAAAGCTCCAAAGAACACAAATGGCATAGTGGAAAGGTAATGTTGTGATAATATGCTGAAGGTAGAGTGTTAGAAAGAGCAGGGGCTTCTTAAAGAGACAAAGTCCAAATTCATGTAAAATTATGAAGTCAAATTTCTTTTAAGTCATGTTTGATATATACACCATTTTTTTGACAGCTGAAAGTAACAGTTACTTGCTTGTGCTATAAAATGACACTATGTGCCTGGAAAATACATAATACTGTCCCTGTAAAATGTTATCAGGCACCAACACAAACAAGCACCTAATTATAAATCAGTAGAACAAGGATAGAAAGTATGAAACATTTCTTTTTTTTTTCAAATAATAATTATAAAAGTGTGCTGTGTTTCTGTGTTTAGTGTCTTTTCCACTACCTATTAATAATACCCATAGATAAAGTCTAGTGCTTACATTAGTCTTCAAAAGTCACCTAATTAGATGACCTCACCTGTGTCATCTAATTAGGGTATCAACAGCCCTGGCAAGGAGAGCATTAAAAACTGCTTCATTGTAACTCTGAAGGAGCTGCAGAGATATACAGCTCAGGTGGGAGAATCAACTAACAGAAATGCATTAAAGCTGGTATTTATGCAGCTTTAGATGTGGAAACATCCAAGGGATACGATCATTTTGCATGGTATTCTTTTTGTGTTTTTCTTAGCAGATTTGTTCACCTTTTCAATTTAACTCTAACTGTGACTGGATATTTTTGTTGAGTGATGTGCATGTGTGTGTTGGTGTGATCAAAGTGAAACTGGCTAACAAATTAAAGTGGTTGAAGCAGAGTTTGCATTGAAATTCAGTTATTCAGGACAGGCCTACAGAGGGACAGGCATGTGAGAGGCACGGTTAATAGAAACAGCAGGTGATGTGAGCGTGTTCCTTCTTGTTGCTCGCCCCTACTCAGCCAAAAACCTACAGTTTGGGCTTTGCTCGCGGAAGTAAATTGAATTCATTCACTCCTGGTCTCAGCTTGTGTGAGGCAGCCATTAATAGAACAGAATAGTTTATTCACTCCTTTGACAGTTTATATTCCAATTTTATACCCACACAAAGCAATTTCCTTCCAACCTACTTTTATTTCATGTGCACAAAGAAACCTATCTGTCCTCTGATTTTATTCTTGCTGGGTGTTTTAAGTTAAGCAGATAAACAATCCTAGAACTATTTAAAGCAAACAAGTAGCTGTAGGAAGTTAATTGTATCTTTTAAGACTTTTTTTATTATAGAGACTTTCCATTAATTGTAATTTTGATCGCCATTTGAATAGTTGGATATTGTACAGTAAATGAAAGATTATGAGGTTCTAGCTTACACAATTAAATTCAAACTCTTCCACTAATACTTTGCACCTCTTATTTAGAAGTGTATTTCCTTCCATTAGCATACAAATGTTGAAGCAACAATTTTCAAATTTGTATTCTTGTATATTTAATTTTATACATGTAACAAAAACTAGCTGGTAACTATTACAAAGAAAAGTCTTTAATTACAGTTAAAAACTTTACTCAGAAGGAAAGATTCCTTAGGTTTTACTAGTAACTGTATTAATGAAAGCTTTTACTATCATATCATCATTTTGTCATGATTTAGAGCAGTTGTCTCCATTTAAACAATAAGGCCTTTGTTGTAATCTCCACTGTACAGGGTTGAGATAATGCCATTGATGCGGTCAGCGGCAGGATGCTCAACTTTCAGTGTTTTGAAGTAGCAACAATTCAATTTGTGAGACAGCTGCAGGGCAAAGGATGTGGGCCAATACTGGTGTGGTGTTCTCAAAGCTGTGGTAGATTAGACAAGACTTATGTGAAACAATTTGCTTCACCGGAGCTAATCATATTAAAACATCTCCCTCTTCTCCACTCTAGCCCAGGCCAGAAGCCACACAATATGGGCCAGCGGCCAAATACTCATATCACTTGATCTTTTGCATCCCTGCTCTTTTATCAGCCCAAATACTGGTAAAAACAGAAGTGCTTTTGCAACTAAAACAAAAAACTCTGACCTCAAATATCTGAATATGATAAAAAAAAAAAAACTTTTTAGAAATACATTGTACTTCAAATTGTCACATTCCGGCTCTTGAATTGCCTCTTTCAGGCTAGGTCGGAAAAGGCAATGAATCCTTGTGGGATTGACAACGAATTTAATGTGGTCGCTTAAAGCAAGTCCAGTTTCCAGCAAAGCAGTGAAAAGAGGAGGGATGGAGCCAAGTGGCTGAAAGCAGCTGAGAGATACTCAGTGCTGAAAAGAGGGACAGTGAAAGACAGAGAATGAGCTGTAATCTGATGAAAGCCTCTTTACTCCCCTGTCACCTCTCCTTCAGGCCATGAGCAATGACCAAGGCTTACATATGGATCAATGCTGAGGCCACCAACTTTAACGCACACACAGTTACATGCACGTTACATCAGAGGACATAATTGCTTCTTGTATTAAAGTTCCTGTAACAGAACCTTTGCTTAGTTAGCCACCATAAAAGGTTTTTTTTTTTGTATATTTGAACAATTTTAAAGCATCCTCTTTAAAAGGATTTTATTTTTTTTTATCACAAAGCTAAGGCAAAGTAAGGATTATTCTGAAGTTTTTTGGTGACTCTGGACTGGATTTTATTAATCTAATTCAAATTTCAAGAAACATAAACTGAACAAACTTGAACCAGATGATTACTTTGAACAGAGCTTCTATGAAGCTATGTTTACACTTTAATCATTTACTCAGTCTTTCATCTTGAAGGATTTTCAAGAAAATGTCCATTGGTAAGCAAAAATGATGGTGTGGAGTTGTTCAGTGTGACAGAAAAACCAACTGCCAGATTTAGCTCTCGCCTAACAGCAAATGAGCGGTGACAAATGTCGATCAGTGTCACGAATTTTGGGGGGAAATCAGTGCTGTGTGACAGCAGCTGCAACCATCTTCTGACTGCTGTTCAGTTTACTCCAACCATGAGAACTCCCACTGCTTTTTCTTTATAACCGCTTACTGTTTTCAGCATCTGACTTTAGTAATAGGTGCTTCAAGACTCAATCTTGTTCATTTATTGTTCCTCTGATGTCTCTGTCAGAGCAGTTTGATAGAACTCTGTTGCAGCTAGAAGATGTTTTTTTATTCTCAACTAAGTTTCTGTCTTTTTTTAGATAGTGGAAATCAGATGCAAAGAGAAGACAAGAGCTTTTTTTATGGGTCATTATGAAAATTCAGGATGACATATACACATTTTCAATACCTTTTAGGCATTCCTGGCGATCTCCAAATACCGAAAGCTTAAAATGTGGATCAGTCAAACACTGACTGGGAAACTTTGCTTTGACTATTGGTTCTTTAAAACACAATGATTTGTGAAATCTTACTTTGTTTTGTTAAATCAGAAATCTTGTGTTCTTCATTTTCTCAGTAGTATTGCCAAATTATCGTGTCTCTTATGAACCAAATAATGTTTCTCTTCAAACTGGGTTTATCATTCCAGTCCTTGTTTTAGCAGGAAAAAGTCACTGAAGCTGCTTGTAAGATTATCTTGGATGTGTCATAAAACCTATTTTGTTAATATATCTTTTCCATTTACAAATATATATTTTGTTAGAGTGTAGTGCATGTGTTTACTTTTACTTTATTTGTGAGGAAGTTCTTAAATTTGTAGTAAATGTGAAACAGAGCTCACATTTGTTCAAAAAGCAACGTCCAAACCATTTTCCTGAGCAACAGATACAAAATTATAGAATCCTACATGAGTGATATTAGATTTTCTATGAAGTGTCAAGGTATAATTCGTCTAACCTGTTCAATTATTTTGCTTAGCTGCAGGACTTGGATATCCAATATATGCAGAATCTGTACAGAGGGTAAAATTTCCATCTTGGCAGGCCAGTCAATCAAGGGTGCAACAGCGAAGTTATTTTCAATGAAGCCAGGCTGTCTGCTCCTTTCTGGTTACTATGCCAACTGTGATGATGGGAGGTGTCGTTATTACTGTACAATCTACTTTGTTGCTATTCCTACATCATTTTCATCTGGAGTGAATTTGTTGACAAATTAATGGAATATTCTGTCTGTAAAATACATTAGATAGCAGACAAATCCCCAAAGCCCACTCATTGCACTTAAAGCAAAACATCCAAACATCCAAAATGCATAACTAAGCAAAATATGCTTAATACTGCATGAAAATAGTGACTGTTTGGACTTCTACTACTGATAGCATGTTTTATTTTTTAAGTGAGGCATTTTTAGAGTTTTTTTAAATTGTAACTATGTAAGAAAACATGCTGTAAGTCACTGTAGCAAATATCTGTAAGCGGCACATCAATGTCAAATCCATTATCTCTCAAGTGGACGCTATTTTGGATTACAGAGGTCAATAGTTATATGTACAGATTTTAGTAAGCTGCTCTCATCATCATTAAAATAGAAATAACATCTTCAAAACGATGTCTGACCAGAAACAGTGTAATCATTCAGGAAGTGAATGCAATACCTATAAACATACATATTTCTTACTCAACCTTGAGATTGGGATGACAGTTTCATCTGAGATTTGTACTGAGTCCCAAGTAGAGTATTTTTCTGCTCATCCCCCCCAGCTGCCAACGCAGACAAGCACACAGTAGTAGTCTTCCCTGTGGCAGATGGCCTGGATTGAAGCTCAGTCACACTGTTAGTAATCATTAGATCAGCACTCATATGCTCATGCATGCTCTCACTTTCTCTTTTCCTTCAATGCTGCATATAAATGACGACACTTTTAAATATATTGTTTTCACTACGCTAGTCGACGAGGAGTTAGACATGGTAAGCAGCTGTATGGATGGGAAGCAAGCCTGTGCAAATATTTCAAACCTGAGAAATATGAGCTGCTAAGTTGATCATGTTTTTTTATTTCTCTCTTTTCATCCTTGTTGTATCTATATTACTCATTAGCCTCATTAAGCAAACAAGCTTGACATTTAGGTATTAGCTTCAATGGTATTAACAAGGTTTAACTCAGTAACATTTCGCTTAAGAATGATCGGACTTAAACTGCTGCCACACTGTTTCTTGTTTTGCCAAGTGTACTGATACCTCCGGTATACGAGCTGCCCTTATATAGCTGAAATCAATATATTGGCTCTAGCATTAACATTAAAATGTATGCACTCAAAGTACACAACATATATATTTGAGGGCTAAAAAAGTGGATTTTACATTTTATATCCACTTTAATGCATACACAATCACCTCTGAGAAACAGAGCCTGGTAACTGTCACCATCTCCAGAAAGTATATTGTCAAAATATTTCTTGCACCTCTTTGCACAGTACACAGGAAATTGCTATTCACAGTATGTACTGCTTTCTCATCCAAAGAAATGACAGCCATGTGTTTTGAAGCAGTAATCTAACAGACAAATATCTCAAATCTTCTCCAGATTTACTCAGAATCAACCACACTCCTAGATAGCAATGTAAGTTTTGATTTTTGTTTTTCTTTGCACCAGTAAGTTAAATTTTAAACTCTTTAAAAGAAGACTGATGAAAGCTTGTTTTATTTTGTCTGTTAGTTTTGCAAAATTGTAAGATTCGCAATTCACATTTCTGACTGAACTTTTCTACAGTTAAAAATTGTGGCTGCTGTTCTTCTCTCGTATGACCAACTCCACCAACCTCCCGCAGGAAGAGCAGTGTGTCTTCGTTCTGGTGATGCTCTGTCGCCGCCACTCAGTGTGCGGCCTTTGAAATATTCATCTTGACACACATACACAATGGATAGAAACTCACACTGGCCTGACACTTTCAAACGCTTCATGTTTTTCTTCCTGACAGTTTGCTCTGTATCAGCAGAAGATTAGAAAATATAATTCATCTCACAGCAGGGTCTGTGGAGTAAAAACCTAAAAAATAAAAAAAAAAACTTGCAAATACATATTCATTTCACACTGCATATTTATGAGAAGATTTTATCTCTTTTTAGAAGATCTTGTCAAGATTTCATATACTCGGTTCTGGAGTTTTATTAATGCCACAAAAATACAAAATCAAACAGTTGCTCTGCCAGTAATAATGGCAAGATGCATGTATGATGTGATCTTTTTTTTCCCCAGTTAAAGATTAGGAAGGTCAGTGCAATGGCAGAAGCAAAGTCATGCTTCACAGCTTGAATGATAAATGCAATTTTTGCCCGAAGTAAAAGCTGTTATATAGCAGAAGAAATCTCAAAAACCTTTTTGCAGTGCCAGCAATGTCCGTATGTGATCTGTACCCTTGCAGTATCAAGTTCTTTTTTTTTCTTTTAGAAGAGTGGATGAAGAAGCAGCATGAATAGAAAGAACATCAACACACAGAAAAGTTATTACATCGCCAGTGGTTTTGTTAAGTGACCTTAAATTATTGCCCGTGTTGTTACAGATGATGGAAGTAAGGTCTGTGTGCTGTGATTTGTGTCAGGGGTGCTTAAGTCTGCTTCAGGGCTGTTTGTCAGTGGGAGGCAGAAGAAGCCTGCAAGGCATCATTTAGATGTTGGTTTTAGTGCAGCATTCACACACTACAGCTCATCAGGGAGCAGATGAAACACATATTTTTTTTTGTCTGTATTCTGAAAACAATGTTTTGACTCATGCACCAGAATGCTACATTTTATTGCTTTTAGCCATCATTTTGTCTGCTATATGAAATTAATTTGTGTGTAATCGGTTAAGGAAGTAGGAGATTTAATAGCAATTCATAACATCAGTATATGCATACAAATGCAGTTGCCATAATCTATCAAAATTTATGGATCCACAACAAAAAAGTGACCCATTTTCTGAGGGAACAAAGTGCTTAGTATAATATTTATATTGTTATATAAATAGCTTTTCACTGCAGAGACCAATCAAGATTAAAACATCATGTGACCTCTTTTCTTAACTGGTTTATCAAATTCAAGTACGCTTGAAAGTCCCCATGACCTTACAAAATAACTTAAGCTCAGTCAAATTGTATAGAAGGGATCTGTGAACATCAATTTCCAAGCCTTGCCACAATTTAATTTAGTTCTGGACTTTGACTGAGCCATACTGACACAAATAAATACGATTTGATCAAAATATGCCATTTTTTTTTCTGACTCTGTGTGTCATTGTTCTGCTAGAAGGTGAACCTCTTCACATCATAATGCTGCCTCCACAACGTTCTGCAGATGTTTTCAGAGTGATGTGCAGTGTTTTCTGCAGCAGGTTTCCATTTGACATGTTAGTTTTGGTCCAGTGCATCATCTTCACAGATTTGCTGCGTCTGTTATGTGACTGGTGGCAAACTACAAAAAAAAAAATTCTTACAGCTTTTAAAATATCTTTCATCTTGCTCTCTGCAGCTCCTCCTTCTAATTAGGTAATGGCTGAAGGCGATCAGCTAAACTGAACTTTATTTACTCAAATCGTAGGTGGGTGATTAAAATGAATGCATGTCACACTTCTCACATTTCAAGTGTAAAACAAGTGTAAAACCACTTATCATTTTCATTAGCCTCAGTGTATGTAATTTAGACCAGCCTTATTGTTAATTTGGCCATTAGAAGCAAATAGATGAAAACAACCAGACTGCAGATTCCAGATTACTGTGTAATGACGCTGTTGATATGCTAACTTACACATGATGTTATCTGTTAATTTTTGGTCTAGACTTTGTCTCAGCAGGAATTACAGCAGAATTACATTTTGAACTTAGTGAGGACAGTGAACTTAGCTTAGAATCTGTAAATGGTGAATTATTAAGATAAATGTATTTGATTTAATCTATGTAAGCTGAGCATATATTTTGTGGTTGGTTACTTCATTAAGAAAGAATAGTCTTAGGCTATATTACTCATGAGTAGTAAATCAAGCGCTTTCAGTGGAGAAATCCTTACGTGAGTGAATTCTAAAAAGGCAGTAGCTGAATAGGGTCAGAGGTCAGGCCTATCTACAGCTAGGAGTCTCAAAGGAGGCCATCATGAATTGGCTCTGTACATTCCCATGGAGAGGAGTCCTATGACCCATTTGCAAGGTCTTACTCTTTCTGCTAGTTGTTATAGCAACAGTCACTACGTGATGTTGTTGCATAATATGCTATTCCTTGTTCTTCTAACCTGACTGGTTGGCTTTTATCTAACTGTACCACAACGATGTGGCTGTAGCTTGGGGCACTGCTGGGGTCACTGCAAAATGTGACACAACATTCAGCTTGAAAGGTCAAATGTAGACTCTGGAAGTTTACTCTTGAATTTATGACAGTTTTCCATATGGACAAGGGATTTTGTGGAAATTAACATTAACAAAATGTATCAGTTTAAACAAAGTGACAAATACAGTATTCATCTGCCCCATCAAGCATGTCTTGGATTTTTAAATTAAAGATTTAGTTAAATGTTAACTTCCAGTCATTAAAGTTACAAGTATGTTTATAAGATGATGACTCTTTACATTTCTCTTTGACTGAGAGTGTGAACAGTTCTAACGTTAGCAAGCTTGTTAGCAACGGCATGGTATCCAAGCAACAGCACACATTTTCCAAGAATTTATCACTTTACGCTGGGAAGAACTTTAGGTCTGCTACCAAATTTGAATGCAACAAACATATATCAAGAAACAACATAAAGAAAGAAATGTGCAAGTCTGGCATAATGTAAACTCTAGTTCAATACTGCAAACTTTAAGAGGTCAATACAGAACTGTTTAGATCTGTTTGTTATTAAAACAACAGCAAAATGAACTGATGAAAGCTTTACAATTACGTTTATTCATCATTCATTTGTGAAGTAACAATACAATCTCCTCTACCACTGGTGTGGAGGTCATAAGCATTCTCCGTCCCCATCCTTGTGGTGCATATTTTTCTTTGCGTATAACCTGTTTAAAATTCAAACTAAAAAGCTTTTCTTTCAATTATGAACTGCAAATCTTGGTTCTGAAGAGCATCCAAGTTTTCCCTAGTGTGACTTGTGTTAACAAGCAGCTGAATTAAAGCTTTGGTAGAGATTTTAAATTTTTAGCTGTTTAGATTTGCAGCCTCACCAGGGGCTCTGTTTGTTTTTAATGCGCTAAGCTTTCTATTTTTTGCTAGAAAAAATGTTTTGGCTTCATAAGCTGACCTTTTTTAAGTATATTCTTACTACAGTTTATTTTTTGAGGTTTTTGCTATTTTCCTTTGTCCTAAATGCAGGGTATGTTGAGTCGAGATGAGACAGAGATTATCAAAAAACGGTCTCGAGACCAAGACCGCTCTCAAGTACTACAACTCTGATCCCTGGCCCAATACACTTGAATAAAATGGACAAATTCCCTTAGCATATCATTCAGCTCTGTAGAGGCCTGGTAAATAGCCATTCATTGGATTCAGGTGTAGTAGCAGAGAAATGCACCCAAAGGTTTCAGGATGGTTGTTTTTGGCAAGTATTCACATGTTTAAATGACCCTGTTGGAGTCCAGACCAAAATCCAAATAATAACTGCTGCTAAAATCTTCATCCAATCTGAATAAGCTTGAACTGTTTTGTGTAGAAGGATGGGGAAATGTTTAATTTCATCGTTACAAAAAGTTTGCAAAGACATACCTCAAACAACTTGCTCTAAATGGAGCAAAAAGTGCTTAAGGTTTGTAAATATACATGCATGCCACATTTTAAAATGTCCTACGGATATGACAAAAACATGAAAGAGTTATAGGTGGACAAATACTTTTGAAAGCACAGTCAAAGTGTGTGTTCACCATGTGCATTTTCTATTTTTGAATGATCCAGACAGGTGTGAAATAGGAAGAATAAAACATGTGGGTCTGTTCTCTATTGTCAGACATGAAGAGTTCACTGACCTGAATAAGACAACCTTTTGAAGGTAATGGATACAAAGAAACAACTCTTGACATTTAACACACAAGCCTCTAAACCCAATGTGCTTCAGAATACCAGTGTTTTTGTCTGAGCTTCTTAACCTCTACCAAGATCTAATTGTTATGTAATTGTACATCTAAATAAGCCAGATTATTGTCATTCCATTCAATACGCAGTTTTTTAAGCAGACATAGAATGAACATAACTACTAAGAGCAGTGGAAGGATATGTTTTGATATAAACAATAGCTCAGGAGAGGGTTGATAAAGCCTGACGAGCCTTTCTGTCAATGAAAGTACATCTCTAAACCAGGCAGGCTACAGGTAAAATATGGCGAGTGGTATTATCTCCTAAATGACTTGGTGCATATAATAAAACACTGATGCTTTTATTCACATGTATCTACTGCTGAGTGAGTCTATTGACTAAGAAGGTCTTAATTTGTGTCTCAGCTAGAAATGTAACCACTGGGATTTGGTACATGAATGAATGCGGAGCTGTGTGTGGGTGTTTGGCTGGCAGCAACAGTCTGTGGTACATGAATCACACACTGCACTACATCTACATTAAAAATGTGTTTTTAGATGTTTTTTACAGCATTTTCCTGCTGAGCATGTGGGACATTTCTAAATCTTTAAAACATTTAGCAAACATATTTCTAAAGTCTATTTAGACTTTAGAACACGTTTATCAATGTACCATTACAAAAGAAGAAGGTTTAAAACTATCTTTTTTTTTGTACATTTTTATTCTACGTGAACAACTGAAATGCATTTATTCTGTTTGTGCAGGATTTATGTTTTTATTTTTTTTATGCTGATTATTAGCACTTGTGCATTTTTAACGACCACCATCAGAGCAGAGATATGACAGTCAGACTTTTTTATTATAGATACCCAGATAAGAGGAAGAAGGATACTGGATGTATTGAAAAAGACAATACATGTTTTTTGATCTCAGGAAGTCAGCAGTGAGGAAATATTTGTCTGAAAAACATGACAAGACAGAACAGGGATTCCCATCTAAGACTGTTGATCTGAATAAAATTGCAATTACATCAAACAGTTCTTGTACGTGCAGAACTACTGTGAGTAAGCGAGGAAGTAAAAGTATTAAAAAAACCTTTTTAAAGCATTAATATTAATGTTAATGTACAGAAGAGTATTGTTATGGAAGTGTATTGCTGTCATGGAGGAAAATAAATTTTCCAACATAATTATGCTGAACCACAAAGAAGTAAAAGCCTCACACAGTCAGAGCTGCTTTAAACAAAGCAGCTCTGATCAACTCCTATAAATGCATCTTATTTGTTTTCTACTGGGTTGTTTCAAGTGAGTTGTCAGAGTATATGACGCCTTTTAAGTCTTTGAGAACAACTGCTTTATAAACATATGTGTTTTGTACTTGTGCCACAAATTTCCCACAAAATGCTAATTTATGCTAATGCATTCAGTTGAGCTTTCTATAGCAACTATTATTTGTGCTGCACCATCCTCCCTGACTATTTGTTACAGCATGTTTATGTACATATTGGTGAGCAATGGTGGCTGCATTGCATTTAATCTTAAGTAGTACTTATGCAAGCTTCTCTACTCAGATGTTTCGTTTTTCAAAATTATGGCACATCATTACTGTAATGTCAGCACTCACAGCTGAGTACTTAGAAGAGCAATCAATAATGCTCCTCCTCTCTTTCTTTCATGCCCTCATTCATTTCCAGTGCCCCTCTCCATCACCCCTTTCTACACGCCTCCTGTTTGTAGGCAAACACGTCTCCATGGGTGAGGTCTACTGAGCCAGGAATCCCTGTGTCTCTCACCCCTCCCTGCCTTCCTTGCTACCCCTTAAACCCTTCCCCCCCTCAAAAGGAGCCACAATGACTTCCACCAGCCAGCTTCTGGGTTTAGCCGAGATGGGCCTAAAGTGTGACCAGGAGATCGAGAGGAGGTATGAGATTGTGCCCTCAGTGGTCTGCTCCATGTGCTGCCTCTTTGGAATCATCTACTGCTTCTTTGGTGAGTGAAGCCGTGAAAACAGAATGCCAGCATTGACTTGATGTGAAATTCAAAATTAAATTTAGCACTACTGTGTTAAATAGATATCAATAACCTGAAACCAGTTAGTTTGCATTAAAAAAATGCTACTAATGTAGATACATTTGTCGTAGAAGATTGGTTTAATTCAGGCACTAAGACACAAAGCTTTTTCTTGAGGGTTAGTTTGTGATCAGGCTGAAAATAGAATTTATTAGATCATCAGTAGAAAATTTTGGAGTCAACACACAATGGAGTAATGAATAAATAATTACAGAAAATATTTCCAAAGGAACAATAATATCATACAGTGCCTTTCAAATGCATTGCATAACTATGAACTTTTCAATTTTTGTCATGTTACACCCATCAGTGTGAATGTATGTATGTGGTAGACAAAGACAAAATTATTTTAAAGAGGTGGGAAAAGACACATTTTTCAAAAGATTATCATAATCTAACAAGTGAGGTATTGATTTATTTTCTCTTTCCCATTTACTCAACTACTCTTAAAAATATATTTTATGTTTAACAAATTTGAAAATGATTTATGCTTTCAAATTTGTGGTTCTGACTTTACAAAATGTGTAAAAGTTCAGATGGTTTGAATACTTTTATAAGTCACTGTTCATCTTTGCTTTCTGTCTTTCAAGGGATTGATGCTTCTTTATCAGTGGTTATAGTTAGACACAAAGTGTGACCACACACCGTCTGAACCACACATCTAATATGCTTGACCTGAGCCACCACCCAGCAGTTTCCACTGTCAAGCAAGAGCAGTTCATGAACAACCCATAATATTCCCAGTTATAATACACAAGAGCAGATGTGCTGCTTCTTTTTGTCTCCCAATCCATCAGCTCCTATATTTTGTTTGAAATAGCTTCACTCATGTGAGACAGAGTCTGCTGTGATTGGTCAACTGATAAATTAGAAATTTTGAGAGGTGTCAAAATAACCACAGGGCAGAAAAATAGAGTGGGAAGCATTCATACCCCATGTGATGAATCAACTCAAAGTAGTGAATGACTGTAAATTTGAAGGGAAAGTGTATGGTGTCTTTGTTTTTTGGGGGTTTTTTCTACAAATTTTCTGAAAAGTGCTGCATCATTTGTATATATAATGTAAACAGAGAGCACCTGTCAGAAATGTATTGTCAATATAAATACAACTGTTTTTTGAAGGCCTTAATGGCTGGTTAGAAAACTTCCCTTTTGGCATCTTGTCCAAAAACTCAGTTCCAGTTTTTAAGTGGTTGTATAAGTACCAGTTCTTTGTGTTTCCACCAGGAGAAAAACTTGGTTCTAGCACCAAAAACCACTGCTATCCCTCCCCCTGGGTTTGTCAGACTGGTAATTAATCTTATAGTTAGAGTCAGTTAAATAGGTTTGAGCTGACGATCATCCGGATAATTTTTTTGGCAATGCATCTAGTTGGTGCTAATAAGTCTTTCTCTAAAAGCATATATAGCATCTCAAAAAACAGCTTTCGGTTTTGAAATAGGGCTAACAAAGCATTATATAGTTTTTAATTGTTTATTTTTTGATTACATTTTTCATTTCCCCACAAAAAATACAACCAAGACTTTTGGAGGAGAACCACTCGGTGGTGTCCTTGAATGAATACTGATGTGTTGAGGTTTCCAGCAGGTTGTTGCATTCAAATAGAGATGCACTGAAGCGTGTAGACAGCATGAAGATTCAATAAAACCCAGGTGAAACCTATTGTCAGATGTTACATTATAGGTAGGCTGCTCAAAAACTTTGCACACGGTGAGCAGCACTGCATAGATATACATTTCTAGAAACAATGAAACAGAAAATGTTTTATTGAGTTTTAGCACCAGAGGAGAAGATAGTAGTCCTCAGATCTATCATAAAAAACAAGGACATTGTATTCATCTAGCACAATCTATACAAGTTAATTCAAAGTGCTTGAGAGGAAAACAAAGGAGCAAAGGTCAAGAAAAATGCATGAGAAAAAACAAGGAAGATGAGTTGGTTCCTGAACAGAAGATTATCTAAACTTAATATCATCCTTCCTTGATTTGTTTTGGTCCTAGGACAACAGAGTAAACGTCTCTGATGACAAAGTTCTTAAGCTCATACATGACAAGCACCTCTGAAATATATTAGGTCCCAACACCATTTGGTGCCTCACAGAAGAGGCGTGCCTCATGCCTCTTTGTCTGGTAATTTTAATGAAAACATGACTTTTAATTTCTTACAGTATTATACCAGACCAGATAAATAAACCAATTAGTACAGAAATGTAGTCTTACATAGCATGTTAAATATTTGCTTAAAGATTATTATTTTCAAAAGTTATATTTAATCTGACCAACACGTGTCACTGAAGCCCACATTTAATATACTGGGATACAGATAAATGTAATAAGTATAGCAGCCTGAGAATGGAGCCTTGAGGGTGCATGACATACCGTGACAATGTGCCAAACTCAGAAGTTTTAGATACTTTAATGTTGAGATGGACTGTATCTATAGAAAAAATAACTTTAAAGTATTTTACATTAGCTCAAACAGTGTCTTTTTTTAAAATACAGCACTTTAACTGGGAAAAGTATGGTATTAAAAATAATAGCAGGATAAAATGAAAATATATTTTACACATTCAACTTCAATAACTGGTTTTCAAGTTTCTTTATGACTTAGCTGTACACAATATTATATAAAAAAAGCTGCAGTTTAGATTTAGAAGACAGCAAATTGTTTACGCCTCAGAAGTTCCTCAGTTAGGGTTGAACAAGAGCACATTAGTAAGGGTGATCAGTCAGAGGAGGGATTGTTTCAGATTGCTTGTGTCTCTGACGAAGTAGGTGCTGATCTTAGACTGGAGGGAAGATAAAAATGTTTGCATTTATTTAGTTCATCCAGACACAGTTGTAGTATAAATCAGGAGTGGTTTTGCTGAAACAGGACTGATAAAGCAAAGGCAACGGGAGATAATGTGAGGAAGGACATGAGCTGATTAAGCTGGGATGAACAGATGGGATTGGCTGATGGCTGGAGGAAGAGAAAGGAAAGAAGCAAGGAACAAAGATAGAAAGGGAGGGATGAGCAGAGGAGAAGAGCAGAGGAACAGTTGGAGGGATAAACGACTGAGAAAGGGAGAGGAAAGGATGAGTCACTGAAATCATTAGCAGGAAATAAGAAGTGACATTAAAATTCATTTGTTGATTAATAGAAATCATGGCATGTCGGGAATTAGTTAGCAGCTAGCGATCAAACAAATGCTTAAAATGGCAGTAGATGCTTCAGTTATGATTTGTATATCTCCAGGCGTAATGTAGTGCAAGTGCAAACAGCTGTAAAAAGCTACTGTGGCTTCAACAAACATCCCAGATAAAAGATATCTAAAATCCCTCAGAGAACTGTATACAAGAGAGAAAAAAAGCTACAAGAAGCATGTCAATTAAATGAGCTATGGTCACAGGGGAGAAGCTTGGACATTGGCTTAGATAAGAAAGAGTATTGTGCTGCTCAGCAGTGCAATGCCTGATTAAACAAAGATAATAATCTGAGGTTGGGTACCCTCGAGACCAAGGCCGGTCAGAGAAAGAAAAAGATTCAGAAAAAAATAACGAAAAGGCAAACATTAATAAACACAAAAGCAAAAGCAAAGGAGATTTGAATGGTCGATAAGCTCAGCTTTTAATGCTTTAGAGAATTTTGCAAGCTTTCATTTGAATAAAATATATAAAAAAAACAGATAGAAAAGGCATGAGCAAATGATGGTAAACAGATAGCAGCTGTTGTTTTCAACTGTTGTTTAATGGATGCATGTAGATGACCTTTCAAAATACAAAGGTTAGCATATTTTAACTTTCTTTAAGAGGGTTAGACTTTTTTTTTTGCTTCACTACTCCAGTAAGGATAGCACACTTGTCTTTCAGGGAAAAAAAGCATTTTTTAATCATTTTTTTGCTACTGCTCATTGTGCAGCCTCCACATTGTATTTGATCTTTTCTGGTAAAATCTCATAACTTGCTCTTTATTTTCAGAAATGTTTGCAGCTATGCAGTTTTCTGCAGTCAGTCAACATACCAAATGGAGGAAAATGTGCAGTCAGATAATGAGAATAAATTGGTAAATTTACATGTGTGTCTTATTAATGAGGTTCTTATCTGAAGAGGTCTTTTAAATAAATAGTCCTTGTCTTTCTGGGCGGATACAGTCTTGTATCCTCCGTCTTGCTTTCCTTTGTAATGGTTGTTGTCGTCAGGTTTTTTATGAGTAAATATACTTTTTCCAGATGTTCTGATGATAAATGCTGTGACCTTCAAAAATATATATCTGAAACAAAGAAAAAGAAAGCAAAAAACAGTTTTTTACCTACAAGTTTTTGAAGTAAGATCCATTGCTTTGAAGATATTAATAGTGAGACCATTAATTTTCTAATTGCGTATTAGTCTTAACGCTGTGCGAGTATGATCAAGCATAATGGTTTTGATGAATTAAGCATTACTTATTTTAAACAATAAATCACTGACCACTATTAAACAATATTAATTAGTGTTTGCACCCATCCAGCTGCCAAATGTCTAATGCATGTGTCTGCCTCACAGTGCTCTGTTTTTCCCCTTCAGGCTATCGATGCTTCAAGGCAGTGTTGTTTCTAACAGGCCTGATGTTTGGCTCTGTGGTCATCTTCATGCTGTGCTACAAGGAGAGGGTGATGGACACTCAGCTGAGCGTAGAGGCATCCGTCGGTATTGGCCTGGGCATTGGGACACTGTGTGGCCTGGTGACCATGCTGGTCCGCAGCGTTGGGCTTTTTATGGTAGGCCTACTGCTGGGCCTGCTGGTTGGAGTTGCATCACTTGTGGTAAGTCCCTTCCTTTTGTTCATTGTTTTTATTTTTTTGTGGATACATAAAATACAATGAAAATATTTCATAGTTATTATTAGAGATACACCAAATAGACATTTGCAACCAGATTTATAATCCCAAGTAGCATTTGTAAAGCTTCCAGGAAGTATCAACTTTAACCATGAAAAAAACTATAGTGAACAGATCTGAAAATGTTTCTTTATATTTCTTTATCCTTTATGATAATTGTCTATATTAGCAACCCTCCCACCTGCTCAAAGCTGCCTTTAGGCTCTTGTTTGAATCTTAGACAAAGAATTTTTTAAAATGTTTTATAGTTGCCTTTAGGCTCTTGTTTGAATCTTAGACAAAGAAAATTTTTATGTTTAATTAGTGTTGATTTTCTTTTGTAATGGAGACGGTTTAACATGCTTCTACAAGCTAATGTAGAAAAGAGCAACTACTAAACAACATTTCCTTTTCCAGGTTATGGAGGAATTCTATCACCCTAAAACAGTATGGGTTCCTCTGGGAATCCTTCTGGGCTCTGGGACATTGTTTGCCGTCCTCACTCTTCAGTGGCAACGGTGCTTTGTCACCTTCTCCACGGCAACATTTGGCTCTGCCATCATCACTGTCACAGTGGATTACTTTATAGAGCTGTTTGCCTTGGTACACTACATCTATGAGAGACTCAAGGTTAGGATAGCTGCATGAAGGGGTGTGTTTGTGAGTGCGAGAGTTGAATTCACCTTGAGGCAGAGTTTCTGATGAAAATTCATGACATGTTAATGTTTGAGTGAAAGTCAGATTGACAGGTTTGCAAATTTACAGATAAAATCTGCCATATTTGCATCTTTGCCAATACCATTTGATTTCTGAGTCAAACTTTTGTGAATTAATTAAAAGTTATTTTTGCTCAAAAATAACTTTTGATCAATGTGGTCTCCATGGTCTTCATTATATAACAGTTAAGGGTGTCAAGCTAGGTCTGAGATTTTTTTCTACCTAATTCAAAATAGAGATTTGGATTTATAGACCTCTGAATCTGCCAAAGTAATTTGTTAAGTGCCTTGAGATTACCTTAATTATGAAAAGGCACTATATAAATTAACCGTGTTCAATTGGTTATGAATGCACTGAAACAAAGGTGTCTTCAGCAGTGGACCAACAACTTGTGCTTTTCTACAGTGAAATGATGACAAACAGCTAAAATACAACTTTTAGTTATTATATGCTTAGAAATAAAACTGTGTTTCCCAACAGAAAGCTGCTAATATCATAGAAAGTTAAGCTCTGGAAATTCACTACATCTAATAAAGCAAATGTTTTTTTTAAAAAAAAAACTGCACTGATGTTAATTACAGGTGGCACCAAAGAAGCCTGTCTGCTGGTTCACCTGGGTCATCTTAGGGGTGTGGCCTGTTCTGACCCTCCTTGGAGTTCTGATCCAATGGAAAGTTACTGCAGAGGGATTTTCTCACACGGAGGGTAAGCATCTAAACCTGAATGAGCTAAGAATTTATTTGGCACACCAAAATTGTTTTAGAAGAAATTTCCCAATTTAAACCGCAAGAGGTTTGCTTCAGAGAACAATTCTGTTGACCCAACTTGGAAAGCTTTTGTTCTCTTAAAAAAATCAAAGCAATATTTCACTATTTCTATTTCATCATTGTTTCTTTTGTAACCTACAATAATTGATGCACTCAGAGATAGACTAAATTATTTAAGTATTAACATACCAATCAGTGTTTGCACAAAATCAAATCATGCTTCATTACCTTTTTAACCGAATCCCCATGAAGCAGAGAAACAGCAATCAGAGTTTTACATATGTAACTGTGTCCTCCTGAATTACCACCCAGAATATTTTGATTTTAATCCTCCTCCATCCTATGAGGAAAATTCTTGGTCTTGCTATGAAATGTGAGCAGAACAAAGAGAAATAAAAAAAATGTGTTCATATAATCATTTTTTTTTTCTAAATCAATCTAAGTGCACATGAATACTTTTAGAAAAGCTCTGAAAATTGGCAGACTAACTGTTTAACCTTCTTCAGAGGAAAACATTCAAAATAAAGCCTTCAATCTTTTGTGCCTCACAGTTTCTCTTCATGTGACTCTTTGAAGCTCATCTTGCAGGATGACATTGATGTTACATAGTACACTGCAAAAGAAGTCAAACAAAAAAAAGGGATGGTTTTCTTAAAATTAAAAAAGAAGATTAACTTAGTGAAGTCAACTGTAACTGCAAAATTCTTTAAGGAAAAAAAACATGGATGTCATTTAAACAGTGTCACCTCACCACAGGTAGCATCAGATCATAAGCTGATTTCACAGACAGAGAGAGGACAGAAACATGTAAATGCATCTTTTCATCCGGCTACATGCAGAATTGACTTCAAAGCAATGAAAGGAGACAGGTTATTTAAGCTCAGCATGGATTTGAAAGTAATTTAATTTCTTTTCATAACAGTTGACAGATGAAAATGAAAACTTAAAAATTTTAAAAAATAGTTCTCACAGTGGCTGGAAAATAAAAATAATTAACAGTAAAAGACATAAAATTGAAACGCTCAAGTCAAATTGTAGAAAACAAATGAAGAAGCTTCATAGCCAAAACTGTTTTTTTTTTCTTTTTTACCTTCTGTAAGGTTGTAACTACAAAAATATACATACAAACGTCTATTACAAAAATAAAAAAATAATGTAAACTGCACTTTGTGATAGTAACATAAAAACATATGAAGATAATGAAGCGCCATAAATCCTTGCTAGGGTTTATGGCAGTTTATAGTGCACGCATATAACAAATATGCAGGCACCTTAGCTAACACAAACTATTGTTTATGTCAAATGTGAAGCAGTTTGGATTTTTTTCTGCTGCATTCATTTTTCCCTGCACTTATGTTTGGGTAAAGAATTATAGCTTCATGACTGCGAGAAATTGGTAAGAAATTTGGAGAATATTTTCCAAGCTTGCGTAAGGCCTTATTTTTAGAGTATTATGTGGGAGATTCAAGATTTTGCCATTCGAAAAGTGTAGCGAAACATGTCCTGGAAAACATCATCTTTCATGTTTGTCCCATGGGAATATTTTTATTATATAT
>CAEFZY010043481.1:0-17796 GCA_903066815.1 Brachyrhaphis roseni
TCTGGTGGCCCCATTGTGGCCATCGAAGCCCTGGGTGGCAGAAATAATCCAAGTTCTGTCAGCACAACCATGGCCCCTCCCCATTCGCAGGGACCTTCTGTCTCAAGCTCAAGGGGAGATTTATCATCCACATCCAGACCGTCTGGCTCTCTGGGCCTGGCCCGTGAAAGGTGGAACCTAAATGCAACAGGTCTCCCTCCAGCGGTCGTCGACACCATCCAGAATTCAAGGGCTCCTTCAACTCGCTCGCTTTACAGTGGTAAATGGCGAGTTTTTGAGGAGTGGTGCGTGGAGAGACAGACTATTCCTTTTCAGTGTTCGGTGGTGGAGGTTCTCTGCTTTCTGCAGAGTTTGTTGGAAAAGGGAAAGGCCTTTTCGACTATTAAGGTTTATTTAGCCGCAATCTCAGCTTGTCATGTGGGATTTGGTGATAAACCGGTGGGGCAGCACCCTTTGGTGTGCCGTTTTATGAGGGGGGCACGACGTAAGCTGCCCACCTCTAGGCCTTTCATGCCATTATGGGACCTCACTCTGGTACTGGAGGCCCTTTGCCATCATCCCTTTGAGCCTTTGGAGGGTATTGGTATGAAGTTTCTTACATTGAAAACTGCACTGCTCTTAGCTTTATCTACTGCTAAGAGGGTAGGCGAGTTACACGCATTGTCTGTCAGTCCCACTTGTCTTCAGTGGGCACCGGGACTCTCCAGAGTGTGCTTGAGACCCAATCCTGCTTTTGTGCCCAAGGTGATGGAAACATCATATAGGTGTTCGATGGTGGAACTGCTGGCATTCCATCCACCCCCTTTCTCTTCAGCTGAAGAGCAGAGGCTTAATTGCTTATGTCCGGTGAGAACCTTGAGGGCTTATGTGGACAGGACAGCTGACTTTAGAAGAACTGATCACCTGTTTGTGTCTTGGGCCACTTCTCATAAGGGCAAACCTATCTCTCGCCAAAGGTTAGCGCACTGGATTGTGGAGACTATATCTCTGGCATATAGATGCTCAGGGTCAGAGCCCCCGGAAGGGGTGAGGGCCCATTCTACCAGGAGCATGGCCACCTCTTGGGCTTTGTTCCGCGGTGTGTCTGTTCAGGACATCTGTGCTGCGGCCAGTTGGGCTACACCGCACACGTTTGTGAGGTTTTACAGGCTGGATGTGGCCCAGTCGTCATTGGCGCACACGGTGCTTGGGGTTGGCTCATCAGGCTCCACCTGAGTCCTGGATTGTATAATTGCTGCCAAGCATTGCTTCGGGGTCAGCATGCAATTCGGGAGTTGGCCATATCTCCCATAGTGAAACACCGAGCGAAGTTAGAAAAAGAACGTTGGGTTACTTAACGTAATCCCTGGTTCTTTGATAACAGAGTGAGGTGTTTCACCAACACATCCCTTCTTGCATGGGCACGGAAAGAAACCTGCTTAGAATGAGTTGAGAGGGGTAGGTTGGCCGTGATGTTGGATGGTGGGTGGAGCCACGGTCACGGCTCAACCTGTCTGTCATTGACAGACGTGATGTCATTGGAGCTTCCGTAGTTGGGTCACGCTGAGGCGATTCCCATAGTGAAACACCTCACTCTGTTATCAAAGAACCAGGGATTACGTTAAGTAACCCAACGTTTTGTTTTGTTCCTCTCTTTATGTAATAGATGTGTGTATTTGAAGTTGGATTTGAATATATTAGTAGTGGATTTATTTAGCTGAAAATTCTATGAAAATATTCAAATAGACCCTTTAGTCCCAACCACAATTTTATTTTGAACTCAGACTAAAAATAACTCAGGATCTTTAATGGCTTAAGAATGAGAAAATGGTTTATTTTTGATTTTCAGTTGATTATCCACTTTTTAATAACAGCTTAGATAAAAATTAAAAAAAAAAAAAACTAAGATTTTCTGCTGCTGCAATTATCTATTAAACATTGGATTGCAATGTAAACATACTAACCATAAAAGATCCCGTACATTAAAAAAAGACAAACAAACTACCAAAAAAAATGGTTCCAAATAAATTTACCAGTAGCGGTTAGATGGTCTGTTTCAATAAAAGCAGCAAAACAATACTGCATTATCTCTTCTTTAAAGAAAATGATACTGAATAGCTTATGAATTTCTACTGGGGTAATGATACAGAACGAAACATGTAACCCATTCCTACAGCCTTGTCCTGCTTGGCACAGCTTGTACCTCAAACTTGTACTCAAAATGTAGCAGGAACATGTTACAGTACAGCATGTTACACTTAATTCCCTCTGCTGCAGTTAGTCCCAGTGTTTGAAGAGTGACTAAAAATCCATGTCATGAGATCCAGATTCATGTTTCCTTCCTCTGCTAGGAGGTTTCTTATTCTGTTCCATAATTCCATGCATTCAGAGCCTATCTTAACCAGCAGACACGCCTCTTGGTGGATAAGTAAGATAATAAGAAAGCAATACATAGAGGACCAGATAACAAACTAGAAATGAGTTAATTAAGTAAATATCTAAATAGGTTCATAGGTAAGTAATTGGTAATTTAGCAAGAAAATAAGTTGTAAACAAATCGATAAATATTTGTTTATCGAGTTCAGTAATGAGAAAATAGCAATGTAGGAAAACACATATGTGGATAAATAGGGTTAGAGCTGTAAGAACCACTGCAATGCAACAGAGAAACTCCAGTTCATATAAAGCGACCAGTAGCATTTCAGCAGTACAGTCCAGAAAGCACCAGGGACCACATGGATGGATGGATGGATGGATGGATGGATGGCTGGATGGATGGATGGATGGATGGATGGATGGATGGATGGACAAAATAGTGGATAAAAAACACAAACAAGTATGTAATAAAAGAGTGAGTAGATAGAACAGTAATTAGGTTAAATAAATAACATAATTAATTCATACATAAAAAGGTAATGCCTTAATCAGTATGATTAGTTAATAATATCCGTCTGTCTTCTGTCTGATGTCCTAAGCCCCGCCCACCTTTCCACATAAGGCATCAGCCCCTGCAGACGGCATGTCCACACAGTCAGAAGACGTCCCTACATGTGGAAAGATGGGGACGCATCCTTGGTCAGAAATACCTCTGATTCCAGATGAAGTGACGACCCATGATCTCCTGCTTAAAGTTAATCTGACATTTTTCTGTGGATCTGATCCACATTACAGCCACAAACAGTCAGAACTGGATAATGTTTCCACTCTGAACAAAGTTTAGCATCCAAACAACACAAAGCTATTATGAAGTTGAAGCCACACACCTTGAACCAACAGGACATACCAGATTTACCACTTTTAAGTTGTCTCTCTCTCCAAGCCCACAACCCCTGGACGCTCTGCCTTGTCCAAATAAAGGCTGCGAACAGCACTTCCAGTGGTCTGACTGAATGCTGCACTGGCCCATATTACCCACAGTGCATTGCCTCACTCCACAGGCCTCAGACAGAGACAGTGCTTTATTCCTTCTTGAACTCGCTCCCAGTGTATTTGGCATGCTCAGAATAAGCCCAATCCTCTCCAGTTACACTCCCCTCACAGATTGTTGGGTGTCACTTGCCGTCTGCCGGCTGGATATGATGATTCTGCGCCTGCAGTGTAAGTGGATACGGCACTTTTTTGGCATGTAGTGTGTAAATTACAACTCAATCGGAGCAGTGGGCTACTGTGGTCCTAAAACAGACGGGTCATAAATTTCAAGCTGCTTAACAAACGCATGAGAGAGACATTGTTCTTTCCTTTCACACACCGACTGAGGTGCATGAGACGCACAGGCACTTCTCTTTAAGAGAACGCAAAGGAGATGACTCTGATCAAATAAACAGTAACCAATAGCAACGAGCTGCACACTAGTCGGGGCACAGTTCTGAAACCAAAGAAGTATCAATCATTCATCTGACATTTGGATTCAAAAGCCGGTGGCATATCAGATTATGAGATCCTCACACTGGACACATCCATCATAGCTCTGATATGAAAGCAGACCAGGAAACAGACAAGAACAGGTCCATTCAGTCATCACATGTGCTTCTGGGTCCAGCATTTTCTGTCCCGATTTGGGATTCATTGCAGAGGAAGGACGCATGTCTGAATATGGGAGGTGGAACTGAAAGAAGTAACTCCACCATCTGTCCATCTCTTTGTTTCTCTTTTTCTAAGCATTTCTTTGGTTTTCTTTCATCTGCCCTCACTGGGAACCAGAGATGGACTGAATGGTGACATTGTTGCCTTCTGGGAACAACATCCTGATGTTGTCTGGGTGTGTGAAGCAAAAACTCCAGCATCAGTGATTTTGTTGCCAGCAGAAGGACAAAGTCTGCGTAGAACAAGTGTCCAGATTTACTGTACAAGTATGTAACCAAAAGGGGTTGTAATATCTATTTTAATTCAGAAAGAACTATTCAGTATTAATAGCTGGGAAGGTATCAGGAATTAAATACAAAGCAGAACAAAATCATATACCCATAACCCATGGGATATACAGTATTTAGGCTTTTTGACAGCTCCATTTCTACCATTTCTCAATCATAACCTCAAGAGGGAGCCAATGCTTACTGATAAACGTCTACAGGTTGTGCATTAAATATGGACTCATATTCAATAAATAAAAATATTTCAATAACTCTATTCACTAAGTGAAAGATATTGTGGATTAATTCCACAAACTGATGTTTTCAAGGCTTTATTTATGTTAATTATGATGTTCATCAGATTGAAAGTATGTTTTGATAAAACATTTATAACCAGGAGTAAGCAAGTCAGGAGGGACGTGGGTTAGAGCTGCTGCTGACCGACTCATCTGTTGTTAAGTGGCAAAAGTTAAATATATGAATATCTTGGTAATTATATTCCTTAACTCATTAAATGCTGGTGAAATGGAGGCTAACAGTCTATAGCTAAGCTAACTATGCTAAATGGTTGGTAATCTCACAGTCTAGCCACCTTTCGGAGAAAAACTGGGTTACAAATTGACACTCTTCTCTTTTTCTCTTTCTTATTTCTCAATTTTTTTTGAAAGCCTGATTTTCTCAAATGTTTTAGTAGCTAAATAACCGCCACAGTCATTCTTGTCTTCTACTGACTGCAGCTGAACATCGTCACTGTCAAACGAGCAAAGAAGGAACGAAACATTTCATGTAGATCCAGAGAAGTTCAGTGCAAATGTGTGCTTTATGGACTGGGAGTGTTAACATTTAATTTTTACTGATAAGAACAATTTTAGAAAACACAATATGATTAATTTTGTAATTAACAGGGCCCCATTTTATTTAATTTCTGTGAAAAATAATAATAATGATTGTGGCGGGCCCCCTGTTGGTCAGGGGCCCTTGGAATTGTCCTAACTTTCCCCTATACGGCGCCCCTGGGCAGCATAACTTATTTTATCACTCAGTTTTGAACAGCTATAGAAGCCTAGCCTAGCTACGCTGACAACATGCTAACCAACGTCAAAACAACAAGTTAAGGGTGGGTAACTTTGGCAACCAGTGACAGTTTCAAAGCCCACTGACGCTTTCTCCAGTCAGGTTCCACGCATCCGCCATCAGACAAGCCCGCTCTGAATATCAAACAAAACTGTGACATCACAATGTGACATCACAATATAACTCCAAAAGCAGAATTCTGACATTACCAGCGATTATAAAAGCTCCTCACATCGATCTACTTTCATCACAACCCTTAGATGTTTTCTCTGCTTGATGCATGCCAATGATTTGACCCTTCTTAAACAGACTAATGTCTTTTCCACGACCACAGGATGTGTCTTTTGCCATGGTTGTTTAAGAAATGAGGAGTTACTCATTGCATCAGCTGGGGTTAAATAACTTGTTGCCAGTTGAAAGATAATCGTCTATGCAGTAATCTATATGTCTTTGTATATATAGACATATAGACATAATCTATGTCTATATGTCTATATATATACATATATATATATATATTATATATAAAATATATATATATATATATATAAAATATATATATTAGCTATATATATATTTAAAGATATATATTATCTAGATCTATCTAACTAGATAGATTGAGATAGATCTCTAGATCTATCTATCTAGATAGATAGATCTGAAGTTGAGTGAAAAAATGGGGCAAAATGTAATGTTACATGGTGAAGAAAGCTAAACCCACCATCCCACAGTGGAACATGGTGGTGGCAGCATTATGCTGTGAGAATGCTCTCCTTCTGCAGGGGTGGAGTTGATGAGAAGCTGCAGTCCTGTCATAAAAGCTGTTGGAGTCAGCAAACCATGTGAGACTGTGGCAGAAGTTCACCTTCTGTTTTGGTTTATCACATAAACTTTATTGAACTTTCAGTGAAAAACAAAAAATATTAAAATGTGTAAATATCAATGGGTATCAATACTTTCACACAAAACTGTCTGCATAACAGTGACACCTACACTGTTAGTCTTTAGAACTGGACTCTGTGTTACATTAGCGCTGAGGTTATTGATTGCATCCGGCACTCTGCTGCGGGAAGGCCAGGAACCTGCTGGCAGAGAGACGGATATGTAAGCTCTTTGTCCTTTCTTTGTCCTCACACCGTTTTCATCCCTTCTATACTTTTCCTCTTCTTCACCCTCCTCCCTTCCAGTGTCTCCTCTGTCTGCTCTGCCTCATCTCTTGCAGGAAACTCGACAGGGTGCGCCACGGCATGCTAAAAGCAGGACAATGACTGAGCCTTGAAAGATGCAAGGTAGGATGTGTTTGTGAAAAAGCTGCTGCTTTATCTTGTTTGTGGCTGCAGAGACAGTTTGCTGCAGCATGTTGTGCAAACTCCTGAAGCTGCAGATTTGAACACGTTCTGCGTTTTCAGAGTTGAACTGCAGCAGGGGTGGAGCTGCCCTGGTGATTTCAGTGGACAAGTTGTTTTCAAACAGGAAATGCAGCCTGGACGAAATGAAAAGAAGGTAATTTCACGTGCATATGACTGGATTTCTGCATGAGGACACTAAAGATGTGAGTTGTGTCTTTTGCTGTTGAAGACACCACAGTGTGTCTCTTTTTTAACTGGTTGTTTGGAAAAGTCTCCTTCTCCCTCTTCCTCCTGAGCCTCTCCACCTGTTACACAGTGAGGTGTTAATTTACCCGAACAGGGCAGATTTTATCCTCCTCCCAGGTGTGTGTGTGTGTGTGTGTGTGTGTGTGTGTGCGTTTGTATGTGTGTGTCTCCTTTTACATCCCTTTACGTCACAGGTGCTGTGAGTCAGCTCCTCTCTTCCTTTCCTGAGTCACTTGTCCAACGGTTGCTTGGTTACTGCAGAGCAGTAAAAGTTTCCTATTGCGTCTTTGTCTCTGCAGATGGAAGACTGCCGATATTTATTCAGGCCTGGGACTGAGAGACCCAATAATGGACCAGTAAGTGTGCGTGAGCGCGTCTGTGTGCAGAATGTGCAACAACTGGCAAATCTCTGTCGTTCAGACATTTAGTAGAAAGTCTCCTCAGATGATTCAGGGATTATCAAAGTGTCTCTCCTTCAGTCAGTGAGCACCTGTAGAAAGCATGCCCTCTTTATCCCATAAAGTAACAGTCCTCTCCTTTCTGCCTGCAATATCACTAATGTATCATATGTGAATCAGTATATCTTCAGGTGTACTGAAACTGCCCTGTGGATGCCCTGAATCATTGATGCAGGAATGAAGAGGAGTGTGAGGACCATGAAGTGGGTTCCTGCATCTGTGTCCTTGATTGGACGGAGTGTTTAGCCCCTAACTCACAGAGAAACACTACGCACACATCAGATTGGCTAGCTTCATCACAATTTTGTTTCCCACAACACTTCTGTCCTCCATCGGAGCTCAGTGGACAGCTGAGGTTTTTAGATCCCGTCATCAAAGGTTTACCAAGCCAGGCCAACCAGGAAGGAACCACTTTCCATATGGCGGACATTTTTTGTTGGATTAAAAACTTTTTGAATGAAGCAGCCCAGCAGCATGCCATCGTCATGGATTCCTTCAACAGGCTCATCATTCTTTCTGATAATTGTATAACTACAAATAAATTATGCCACATGTACTCCTCTCAGAATTTGAGGACATTTATTAGACATAGAGGAAGTTCTGGAAGAAATAACAAGATGTCTGCTGTAAAACAGGACAACGCCCAAAGATCTTTTTGTCTCAAGACGAGCGGCGAGGACACAGACAGGGACAGCTTAAGGACGTGGAACCCTGAGGTCCATCAGAAAACCCGTCAAAACGATGATCATTCACGAAGACCACGGAGGAGAAGTAAAAGTGAGAAAATGAAAATAAAGAAAAGTGTTTCCTTTGAAGAGGATGTCATCGTCTACCTGTTTGATCAGGTAATGATCGATCATTCTTTGTCCTCTAGTTTATTTTTTAAGCGGTGTGGAGGGTGGGGAGGCTGTTAATTAGAAGGTACAAATCAAGAATGCAGTAGTGCCACAATCTGGCATCTGGGCCCCCAATGATAAAAGTAGGGGAGACTTTAGGAAAGATTTATTAATTTCTCCCTTTTTGTTGGACATCATAAAATGAATGCTTAATGTTTCAGCTGCTGTCTGTGTTGTTTACACCAGACAGACATCTGTCAGGTCAGCACAGCCCACAAAGCAGGTCATGTGACATAGATGGAAATCTCAGGCAGAAAACTAAAAAATCTGGACTCATCTCCCGAGGTGACTGTTGTCCTGCAACAGATATCAGGAGTTGAGTTTAGTCTTTAGGCTCTGACACTGATCTTTTAAAAAAGGTGCTAAAGCTTGGGATTAGAGGGACGACCTCAATGTCTACTTTGGGGTTCTCTTGTAAAATCAACCAAAATTTTCCTGTGTTTTTTTGGTCTATGTTTTGACAATCAACTGTTGATTCTTAGGAAACACCCACTCTCAAGCTACCTTCAGAACCCTCCACATCTCCGCCATCCCATTTTCCCAGCATCCAGTCTGATGTTATGTCAGACAACAATGGTAAGACTTAAAATGACAATATTCTAATGATTCCCAAATTGAATATCATTTACATATGCATAGTTAAAACCAGAAATTTCACACAGCGATTTTTTTCTAACTTTTTGACCTTTATTTTGATTTTTTAGAAAAGCCTTTGCCGCCTCAGGGCAGTTAAGATTACGGAAATTAATTCAATTTGCAAAATTCAAGCATTATAATCTTCTTATATTCAGAAGTTTACAAACATTACTGTCAGTATTGGAAACAACTACTTTCTAAAAGTGCCTGTTTTCGGTCAAATATTTTCATAATAGTTTTGTGGAATATTGACCCATTCCTCCAGAAACATCAGCTTTCACAAAACGTCTTAAACACACATTTTCTACTGGACTGACATGTTTAGATAATGACGCTCCGTCAGCCAACGTCTTCGCAAAATCTATCATTGTCTTCAGATTTGTTGGGAAATTAAATCTTTTTGGAATTTGCTCTTTGCACCACACTGCCTTCAGTGCTTCAAAGCTCCTTTATCAAGCATATAATTATGTTTTTACCAGCGTTTCGTTTCATGGCGATGTAGCTCATATGATGAGCTCAGCAGATGCACAGTCCTAACAGGTGTTTGTTAACTTGTTACCTAGTGCTAGTCTGGAGCACTAGTCCTCCAGACTAGTGCTGCTGCCACTAGTCTGGAGGAGCTGGGTGGAGGTGTTGCGGGGGGTGGGGGTGGGATGCTGTGTAATGCAGAAGGTCCGCTGGGAGACTGCAGCACTGAGGAGGAGCTTTGTGCAAAAGGCAATGTCCGGTCGCAACACTCTAGGTATGTTTGTTAACGAGGGAATAACATTATAACATGAAGTAAATCTCAAAAAGTTGATTTTACATTATACCGCCCCTTTAAGACTTCAAGAAACGTTTGAGTAATAACAAAATTACATTTATTAACTGCTAATGTTGTTTGCGGCTTCAGGGTTGCAGTGGGAAGATGACTTCTCAGCTTTGGAGTGTGCTCAGCAATCTGGCACCGTGTCCCTGCCGACAAAGAGCTGGACTCCTCAGGCCATGCCAGAGCGTTGCTCTCTGGCCCAAACTTGCCTGTTCCTCACCTATGTCACCGAGTCAGACCTTGAACTATGACACAAAGTGTGAGTGACACACACATACACACCCACACACACACATATATAATTTGAGCTCTGTGGTAATTTGAGGACATTGTGGTCAAAGCCGCCTCTCTATCTGAATAACTCTCCTCAGCCAAGGGCCACCCAACTGTCACCATGGCCTAATGTGACATCCACCGTTGTTTTTCTATCAGACGGTCAGCCTTGACCAAACGGAAAACCTGAGTAATCATCCAGATCTCAGTTCCTTCACCTGCCCCCCCCTCGCTCCCCTTTTATGAGTCAGGGATTTCAGCAGCTGCTTTCCCGTCTCTTTTCTCCAAAGCACTTATGGTTGATGACATCACATCCTACGTAGGGATGTGGCACAGTGCATCCAGCTCTCACTGCCATTAGTATGACACGAGCAAACAGTGTGTGACACAGTTCAATATGATGTTGTTACATAATGGATCTGGGGCCTTTGCAGTTGCTAACCAAGCTATGATGGTTGCATCAAACATACAAGCTTTCAGAAGGAACCCCAGGACAGAACCAGTCTGTTTTAGTAGACAAATTATGTGAAAGGCCTGAAAGCTTGCATCATCACTGAAGTGTGCTCTTCAGATCAGAATTTATCAGTTGCTGCTGCAAAACAAACAGTGTAAGCCGATGCAAGCAGAAACTGAGCAAACTAAAAAAAGCAACAGATAATGTTTCTATCGTCCAATGTTGGGTGAGGTTTGGTTGACTAGATATGGTGTAACTGAGGAGGAAAGGAAACCTGGCAGGACCAGTCTGTGATCATTAGAAAACAAATATAATCCTTCATTTCTATATGAGCAGAAACATGAGAACCTCGCAGAATTCTTAAGAATCAGGTGAAACTGAAAATAGTTCCCATTTAGTAAAGACTTGTAGCATGTCCTATGGGTCTCTCCAACATTACTGTGTAAACAGGTGTTTGTTCTCACACCTTGACCGGTCGTAGAACACATATTGGCACCCTGTGTCATCCAGCTCACACTTATGCACATGTTCACTCAGTTTGTTCAAGGACATCCAAGCCAAAAGTTGCTGTTTGCTTCTGAGAGCTGAGAGCACCACAGATGTGATCTCACAAACTCGGCCTTCATTTTACTTGTCTTGTTTTACTCCATTCATAAAATATATACAAGTAACTGGAAATACTGTTCACCTCTGGTAGCTTCTGGATTTACAACATATATTTATGTTGATTATTTAAATACCTATGCTATATATTGTGCAGTAGTCAGAGGCTAACTCCAGTATTTGCTGGAGTTAGGGACCACAGTCACAAGCAAATAGTTAGAATCTGGAAATACTCTAAAAACACTTGTAACTCTCTATTTTAAAAGTTCACACACAAAAAAACCTTAACATTCATTTTTACACACAATGGAAACTATCTTTGCACTAGCCTTATTATGTTTGCTCTTGGGTTTATAGCCAATCAACATCAAGGAAAATAAATGCCACTCTTGGATTCGCTGCTTTGCAACTGGCAGTGGCCAATTGGCTGCGTCGAGTTGAGCTGAAAATGACCTCAGAAGACTGCTGGTAACTGATTGGCTAGGGGGAGGAGTGACTGGTCTGACCTGCCTTTTATAATAACTCACAATTTTTACTGATTCTGAGAAAAAGCCACAGACTGATCAGTGTTCAACATTGCTTCAATGTCCTTCATTGTAGTGTTTGTGTTGCAAACACTTCACCTTGTGCTGTTTGTGGGACTCTGGAATTGCCCAACTATATGACGATCCCACCTGCTGGAGCTGCAGTTCAACTGTAGAGAAAAACCACCTGAACTGTGTAGAGTAGAGTTGAGTCAACTCCAGTCATGCTGCTTGGTTCTAGGGCCATAAGAAGGAGAGGGAGAGATGGTGCTGTCTGAACTACTTACCAACCTCCTCCTGTCTTAGTCTGTGCCTCAACTTTCAGAGCCTCTACTTTGCCTCCTCCATCGACAGTCAATGTCATGTTTTAAAGCCTCATCTTCAGACCAGAAACCGTCCAATGCATGAGGCTGTAGACGAAGCTCCCACAAACATCCCTCCTCCTGAGGGTCATACCTTCACCTGCCATCATTATTTCTCTTTTTCAACTCCATCATCATCTTCTGCAGAGTCAACATCAGCAATATCTTCATCATTATCACAATCTTTAGAACCTTAATAATCTTATACACTGTGAGCATCTTCCTCATCATTAGAACCTCTTCTTCAGTCTCCAAAGCCCTGACCTCTTGTCAAGTCTTCTGATCCAGGGACTCTCCATGAGTCCTCATTACCCTGGGTTTTTCACAAGTCTAGACTAAGCTAAGTCTAGAGTTACACTAGACTTAGCATATTTTTCCTGGGGAGTAGAAGATAACCCACTTCTTCAACTTCCTTATAGGCCCAGCTCTTCAGCCTGCTCTGGGAGTTGAAGACATCCCATCTCTTTAACTCCCAGAGGGGTCAAGAACCACAAATTCCTGGTTCACAGGGGAAGATTTTAAAATTGTCGTCCATTTTTCAAAACTTGAGGCAACACGTACATGACGATGAAAAGTCCCAGGTATAACAGGTTTGGTTGTACAGTATTTGGTGTCAAGCCACATGACAGGAGTAACACATCACACTTGAACCGATTTAACTAAAGCATTCAGATGTCAGTCGGGTTGTCTCATAAAACCTCTTGGGAACAAATATGAGCTCGGATTAAACAAAAATGGTTGACTGGGAAGAAGCAATTGTAATAGTTTGCGGACAATCTTTAACAGAGAAAAGGTAATACAAAGATTTTTTCCAATGTTCACCAGACTGAGGTGCCATGGGAGTTGCTTTGTCTTCTGTGTATTTTGGATTCTCCTCTGTGTTTCCATCACCTTGTTTCCTAATTGGCTACATGCCACAACCAATAGCCTGCATGCTAATCTATGATCAGGAAACACCACATGAGCTACAACATCAGGCCAAGGCAATCCGACATGGTGAATATCTCCCAATCTTAGATCAGAGCGGTTCCAATGTCCTTCCAAGTGGAGCAGATCACTTTTAGCACACCACACACAGCAGGAATATCACTAGAGATAACTTAGAGGTTCATTTGTTTCTTCCTGCAGATCCACTGTAGTCCAAAGATTGTATTCTTATGGTACTGCTGGTCACTTGGGTGACTTGTCAGATTTGGCTTAGTGCTGACCTTATGTGTGGGTTCTCTTGGTTCTGCTAGGGTTCTATCAATTCCTCACTCAACACCCTCAGGTCTTTGGTTCCTTCACAGCAGCAGCTGTTTGTAATCACTCGCTTGTGTTCTATAAAAGACACTCTGTTCCCCTAAAACCATCATGCTTTCATCAACTCTGTCAGATTCTCCTCTTAGCTCCTGGTTATCTGTGCTAGCTTGATGTTTCAGCCCTTAGGATTCCTCACATTTCTGTAAATTTGGATTTTGTCACCTTTGATTAAACGTCCCACTGCATTTATAATCTGCCTTCCAACTACTGCCCTCCTGTGCTTCCATTCTTCTCAACCTGCAATCATATCTCTGCAAAAACCCCAGGGTTTTAGGCCATTCATGCTTACGGTGATTGTGATCAAACTTATTGGTTCACAACTGTTTTAAAGCCTCCAGCTTTTTGTCCTCTGCTTTTTAACTGTGTTGTTTAATGGGTGGATCTGTCTAAGAAAACACAGCGACACCATATACGTAGACTGGGTGGGGTGTGGATAATCAGAAGGTGACTTCCCCTAAAGTAAAGTTGGAATGCCAATAACAAATAATCCAAACAGTGAAAGTGCTGGATAGAGAATGATCTTAGCTGTTTTACTGTCCTATTTATTGTTTTTAAATTTTATCCATGTGGCATTGCAGATGCCACAGCAAAGATGTCATCAGATTGTTTAAGTACATGCTCAGTTTAACTTGCACTACTGACGCTTTTCCGTTTTGCAGCACTTTATCAACACCAGAGGTAATAATCTCAACTGCCAACAGCTGCCAGCGGGTAAAACAGACAATGGAAGATTAACTCAGAAAACACACTCCTGAGAGGAAGGGGATTAGATTAGTGATTCCTAAAATAGGTAATCATTTAAATGATCACTTGGTATGTTTGCTCACACGTCTAATGGTGTTTAAGAGTGTATTTTAGTTGGCATTACACAGTCATTACAGAAGTGATGATGTCCTAAAAGTTAGGGAAAGCAAATACTGTGACATGGCTTAAAAGGACCTACCTCTGGGCTGGGAGGTGGAACCTGGAAGACTATTCAAATGAAACAGTGGAAGGCGATAACACACAATGGAAATTATGTTAACTGCTGGACTTAATGAGCCTCCCTAAAAAGCTGAGCTCAACTCTGCTTTAGCAGGATTTCATGTAGAGCTGTGTGTTTTAAAACAGTATGAGTTCATTTGAGTCATGTAAGTATAATATTCCTAATAATATTACACTTACATGTAAATAGTTCAACAGGAATAGAAAAGTGTACAGTTTTGTTTGTAGCTCTTGAAAAGTTCATGTGAAGTCAAAATTTCACTGAATGCAGCAGTAAATACACAGATCACTCCCATTTCATAAAAATGACTATAAAACAAAAAATGTGGGGAATTACGTTATTTAGTAGTGAATATATTTGCATGAAGTTACAGAACGACCTCTAATGATTGACTTTTGAGTTTGTTGTTACTGTGTTGTTGTAAAACCTTAACTAACCATGATAAAATCAACTCTGTACATGTGCATACTTTAATGACAAAGCATCATCTTCATCATTCCAGTTGAGACCACAAAGAAAAAGTAAGAAAAGTGCAACATTTTCACCAGGCAGTGAAAAGATCTTCTGACCTGGTAAAGGTCATACACACAGAAAACTACATATTGCATGGACCCCAATCAGATGGAAAAAAATCAAACAGGAATATTAGCATACTGGTAGCAGCAGAAGTTCGTCATTCATGCATCTTGGGAAAGGAGGAGTGAGGGAGGATTATTCAATTATATTCAAAAATACTTTTCATCCCAAAGAGAATTCAAATGATGTCATAACTCATGTCATCCAAGCATATTCAAAAATCTTTATTGCAAATGGTGATACTGTAGTCTAGAATCATCTGTGGTTAGCAGTCAGTCTTGCTACAAATCTGCAGAGGCCTCTGACTGAAGACTGTCTCGTAATTGTCATGATGTGCTAACAGCTTCGTTTGTGGGCAGCAGAGACGACTTTCCACAGTAACGTATCCTGGATGAAACCGGCAGTTATTGGCAAGCACTGCTAATCCACCTCATTTGCTTTTGATGCTTCTTTTAACATCCCTGTCTAGCTTCTGCATTATGGTTAGAGTACCGAATGCAGAAAAACGTCCTGCTTTTTGCTCTGCTCTTTGGTCCTGCTCTGCATCCAGGAAGCCTCCTTTATAACACCTTAAGGATTCAGGTTGTTGTTCTGGTCCTATTTGAGTTTTTGTGATGCTAATCAGCTCCCAGTTGTAAAAGTAAAGCCTAGTTGGAGTTACAGTAGAACAACTGGAGGTAATAAATAAATAAATAAATAAAGTATGACAGAGATCACAAGTCTACTTTACAAATTCTAGTAATGCCAGCTGAATTCTCCAGTCTTGTGCCTTTTGTGATGTCATCATCTAAAATAAACATAAATACAAACTTTTGCTCCTCCTTAAAACATTTTAAGACATTATAATTTGCGGAAATCAAAACTTCTTCGCACAGCTGTGTTCTCATTATCTGGACACATTTGTCAGTCAACATAAACGCAGCGGTGGTTGGCAGCTTTAAAAGCCGCCAGCAGTCTGTCGGGTCAGTCTGTCGGCCTGGGCTCTGCTGCTCCGCAGACTGGGCTGAGTGGGCCGGCTCTCTGATTGGCTGAGCAGCGCGACGTGTACATCAGTCAGCCGCAGGTAGCGCACATGTGGCAGTTATCTCCGCGCCGCTGTGACTCTCCGCAGCTTCTCTCCGCTCCTTCACCGACCCTCTGCCGCTGGTTTATGAACGGAGTGCTCTCCAGCAGGCGCTCAGCGGTAAGTCTTCTCAGCCCACTCTCCTTTCTCTAACCCACTTTCACATAAAGTGGGTTTTGTTTGCTTTTCCTTTCTCTCTCTGTCAGCCGTTGGCTGGAGTTGCTTCATGAGGTCTGCCGTTAGGTGATTGCAAACTGAGGTTAGGGAAATAAGGAGCTGCACAGTAACGGAGATATCTAGAGGTTACACTGTGTAACTTTTATTATTAAGCGCTCTAATCTATGTAGAACTCCCAGTAGAATTTACTTTGAGGTCCATTTACTATAGAACTCAGAATTAAACTACTTAATGTTTGAAATAATCAGTCTGCATTATTATGCGTCATTTTCTCTTTATTCTTCAATTAGTGAATTTATTCAAATCTGAAGACTGGTAAGTTTTTTGTTCTGCTGTTATGAATATTGTCAGTTAAGTTTCAGAGACAAGTGAATAAACCAAATGCATAACAAGGAATATCAAACAGTAACAAAGAAAGTGATATATTTCCACCAGTGTGGAACAATTTGTTATTGTGACTCAGAAGACATGCACAATGTTACATTATGTCCTCAAAAATATCAACCATGTAAGCAAGGTTCAAACTCACTGAACTATTTCACAAAAGTTCTATTTTTGCTCGTAAATGTTCCAACTGAATTCATTCTAAGTACATGTGAATGTTTGCGTGTAAAATTAGATTTTCTCAGGGCCAGCTTTGGGTCCCAAGAGGCCAAAACCTCTATTTTATTTTTTTTATGCCTCCCTGCTGGCTGCTTCCCCTGTTTCCGTGAGCACAACCTTGAAGCTGACATTATCTCAGATGTGACGGGATTAAAGGAACATCATGGCGTTTTCACACCGTCAGATCAGATACAGGAGCACGGCGAGCACTTTTAAACTAAAAATGGGTAAAGGGACCAGGGCAGTGGCTTTCAGCTCTGGTTCTCGAGGGCCGGTGTGCTGAAACGTTTAGATGTGTCTTTGCTTCAACACACAAATAATGAAGTGATTAGCAGGACTCTGGAGGACCCGCCTGCACATTGAGGAGGTGATTCAGCCATTTGACTCAGGTGTGTTGGATCAGGGAGACATCTAGCAGCTGCAGGACACGGGCCCTCGTGGACAGCAGTCGAAGACCCCTGGACAAGGGGCTCAACCGACCAACTAATCAGTTAATTAGGACTTTTCACTTGATTTCAACACAAGATTTTTCTTTTAAAGTGACCCCAATATTGAAATATCTCAAAATGTCATGAGTTTTATTTAGGCTATTAAGAGAAATAAATTAATCAACTTACTAATTTACAGATTTGTGTTTTAAGAAACTATACACCTGATTTGATTTGTTAAAACATATTTTTTTAGCAGTTTAAAAATGAGAGTTAATGATTTTTAGAAAATGCACTGTAGCTCTCTAATTCTGTTTTCTTAACTAATTATGTAGTCCTGGTTTTTTGGGGGGAAGTCCCAGAAGTTATAGAAATTCAAAAGGTGTTTGTTCAAAAGACAAACAAAAAAAAACCTAAGCATAAATGTATAAATGGTAAAAATGTAAAAATAAAAATTAAAAATGGCACTTTTAAAACCACTTAACCTCCACCCGCCCGAGCCCGGGCGATTTGCATAATTTTTTTTTATGAAAAAACATAACTCGGCCAAAAACAATGCCAACATACCCATGCCATACCTCTTTAGAATCAGGACATCTAACAGAAAACGACTATCAACTCCATTTTAACTTCTCTATCCACCACAGACGC